>JXSR01S074773.1:5083-15440 GCA_000969725.1 Ophiothrix spiculata | reverse complement strand
TTTGTCATTGTCGGCGTCATCACTGAAGGTTTAAAGCCCTGTAATGGAACACAAATCAAATGGATATATCAATACTATGTTGATAACATTGATATGGTTAAAGGGACGACCTGTATTTGCTGGGCGTGGAGTGTCTATCTCCCTTTTGAAAGGGTTATACCAGATTCTACAATGTTTGTTATATTTGCAGTGAGGGAATCACCACATCTCCTCCTCAGCAAGTCTGTTACCTTCCTAGCATTGAAGAATTCCAATTTAACACCTAGTTGAGAGGAACACATAAGTACCTTAAGTATCCTGTTCAAGAACACAATTGTCACAAACCGGATTCAAACCCGCAACTCTCAATGCCCCTTGATTAAGATTCAGGACTAACGCTAGATCACACATGTCACTTAAAATTCACATGATAGGAGAAAAAATAAACTTGAGTTTGTGATAACATGAGAAATTCAAATGACAAGATAAATTAATATTAAATGAATATCTTGACATTTTAGAGTGTCATAAAGGTAATTGACAATGTTGTTTTTTGTTATCAATAAATACAGAGAAAAACAAAACAAATTTAAAACAATTTTTCAACATAAAGCAAACTTTAAAATATATATAAAATGCAAATAAATTACAAGATTGTATTTTTAAATCAAAATATTCAATACATGAGCAAATAGTGGAAACTTAACGATGCTTGAAATGACAATGAAAAAAAACAAAAATTATGAGGAAATTTTACATTTTGCAACATCTTGGCCAGCCAGTTAAAATTAATGACAAGAATGCCCAACTTAAAGCAATAAAAGCCCACCAACCCAAGGGAGGGCACTCACTTTATTTTTTGACGGGTGTGCCATGGGCAGCACAAATTTTGGAGGCTAGGGAATTGACAAGCCAAGCATTTTAAAAGGAGTCTTGAGAATGGCGATTTCAAGAAAATGCAAAGCTATAGAACCGCGATTAGCCGTGAAAAAGGGGGTCTCCAAAGCGGCACATACCCGTATCACCAATATGCGTATGTGCCCTCCTTGGGCCACAGACACACTTATCTTTATGAAATAAACTGTGGGCATCTGATGATCAGAATAATGGCAAAAGAAACGTGTCAACAGATCTTCAAATATCATAATTTGCTTTTGCAAAATGTTGTGGTAAATTAATCAGATTCAACATAAAAAGTTCCATAAAAAACAAAGCAGAAATTTTGACTTGACAGTTATGATAACAAAGGGTTGCAGTGAGCTGAGGTATGGCAACACTGATTATGTCAATAAGGCAACACTGTGTCTAATGTATAATACAGGGAGGACACACAAAAACTGACACAAGCCGACTTACCTCCTCCTCATACTCTTTTTCTGTTGGTGTTGTTGCTTTATAAGTCTCCTAGCATATTGAAAGCAAAAGAAAGCATAGACGGAGACTAGCAAATCATAAAGTGAACCAGTAATTAACATGAAGCAAACTTAAAATGCAATGCTATAAAAACATGAAACAAACAGAGCAAAATGGGATGATACTTTAAAACAAACAAAACACTGATTTTGTTTTCTTAATCAAAATATGGATAATTTGAATAATGAAATGGTGTTTAATAATAATCAAACCGTCAGTTAAAACTTGAATTGAATGAGCATACAAATATATACTCCCAAATGAGTGTGTTACTGTTTGAAACACAAATGGGATGAGGTGGCAGTTGTTGTTTTTTATCACATATGGAAATGTGTGCAAGTGTCACCTAGCTATGAAATGTGCTATTTTTTCTGTACAAGGAAATATAAAGAATTTGATTAGATTAAACAATAAATCTCACTGAATTTTATAGACATCCTCCTGATTTTTCCCTTAATTATTTAAAAAATATCTCTACAACCCTTTTTTCCCTAAAGGAGATGATTAGTACCCATAACTAGTCCTCCTAAATCTGTTAAACTAAAGTCGATCTTCGAAATGAGCACCCCGTTTCGCAGGTTTTTTACTCATTAACGCGTGTTGTCAAGTAGTACTCGCACAGTTAGATGTGATTGGTTGTTACTGTGATCGTCACACCCAAGTTCTTGTCACTGGGGAAAATACCAGTAATAAGGATCGTCATGCGTCAGCTTTGTCAGTTGAATTAAATTATGAATTACACGTACGCACGGACTGCGTAGAAGCTTGATTGTTTGAATATTCTGGACACGATTTTCTGGGAGCTTATTTAGAAGATAGACTTTAGACCTACATAACCATATTTATTTATGTATGTACCATATTGAGTGCTCAAAGAATTATGGTAACTATTTAACAACCTGGATCAAAAATAGTATATGTGACCTAATGCCTTGATCAATAGTATTATGTACATAAACTTCTTTACAAATTTGAACTCTTTACTTTCTTAATTCTAATGCCGATGAGGAGAACACTAATGAATGCTTTATGTTTCTCTAACTTGGTTTAAACTGACTTCCCCAATTATCATGAATTGTATCTGATCGTGTGCAGTGACTGATACACTGTGATTATGAAACGCCATACCAATGGTTGGCTATCAATATCGTATTCTGGTGACTAACGGTTGTCGACAGCAAGGGCAACTCAACATTTAGTCAAAATTAGTGCAAACATAAAATGCCAGAGGATGCTATGAATTTCTATGCATACAAAACAAAAGATTTTTAGCAAAATACAAACAATTTACATAACACCCGAACATCACGATAAAAGTAAACGGATTCTTTTAAGGAACAACAGGTTTAATTTCGACAAGTACAATTGGACCATTGCACAGTTTAGCTGCTAATTTATGCTGATCAAGTGAAGTTCAACTGTGCAAACATGAACAGTTGGCTCCTTTTAAAGCTGTCCTGTTTGTCATATGACTACATCACATGATAATGTTTGTCACATGACTGCATCACATGACAATATCATACAGCCTATCTTAACCGTGTATCTTCTGTTTCAATTTGAGTCAATTCTTTTCAAATTTGATGAACTCTACAATTTGCATCCATATATGCAATGTATGACATATTTTTTGAATGCGTTTGTTTTAAAAACATTTTTACTATTAAGAAAATGAAAAATGTTGGTTATTCTAAATATTAATAAATAACAAAACTCCATGATCCTAACCCATGCATAATGACAAGCATGTTTTAGAATGTTAGATGAACAATGTACTGATGAAATCAAACTAATGATGATTTATACCTGTGTGGTGGCAGTCTCATCAGGCTGTTGGCATAAGAAGACACATCAAATATCAGCTTAGATCTGGTAAATTTGATATTCAATTACACCTTGGATTCATTTATGGTAAAATTATTGGTTCTTGGTAAAAATGAGAGGGCAGTTTCATAGATCTCTTATAAATGGTGACATCTTGTTTGTATTCCTTAAATTCCTTATTTGATAAGCTGTAATGGCTATTTTGGAACAAGTAAGTTGCTATGATTGTATATACCTAAAATTTTGAAAGAATATGCTAAAGAGCCCAAAAAGTGAACACAAATCATGAAGGATAATGTACCCCACCCTCCCAATTATAAACTGTAAAAGGAAAAATTAAAGACTTATTTAAACAGTAATATGTTTAGTTACAAAAGGCTTACTAGTACTTTTTTTTTTCATATGTGACGATATTTCAGTTTGTAACCCCTCCTACCACCACTGACAAGGGTGAACACTTAGGTCCGTATGCACAAAGCAGGATTAACTTTAGTCCCGAACTAAGCGAAATTTGATTTCTTGAAAATAACACATTATTTGGAGTCTGTAATGATTTATGTCCTTGCATTAAGATCTATGCTGAAATGACTAAAATTTTGTCCATTTGTCTGTTTTGGAACATTGGCATTTTTTCCGAAAAGAACAAAAAATGGTTTAGTCCAGGACTAACTAAGTTAGTCCTGGACTAAACCATATATTTGTTCTAAAGATAATTGCAATGTTATAAAACAGACAAATGAATCAAATACTAAAATTTCCAGTTAAAATCTTTAAACAAGAACATAAATTATCGCTAGATTTCCCCAAAAATGTGTGATTTTCCCCAATTTCAAATTTTCCTTAATCCGGGACTAAAGTTAGTCCTGCTTTGTGCATACGGACCATAGGGTCACAATAATCAGATTTTGGCCAATTTTTGTCAATTTAGGATGCCCAATTTGGAGCAATGACCATGCAATGCTCTAACAGTGAAACATTGGCACTGCAAGCAGTGGGACAAGAGAAACACCAAAGGATGACGAGGCTTCAGTGATACAATAATATACAGCTAGTTTAAGGGAGGTTGGAGCCTCACGATTTCTGAAAACTAATGAAGTAAACTTTATAAAAGTATACATTTTTAAAAAGGGAATTTCACAAGGAATGTATTTATAGCATCAGATTCTTGATTTAAGAACTCACTTTTTAGCAACTCACCAAAAACGAGTTATTTTGCCAACAATTTTTGAACAAGCCTAGGAAAAATATTATTTGGCCAAAATGTTCAAAAATAGGTATAATTCATCTATATCGATGGTTCTAGGGAATATTTTCTTGATTTTTTGTTTAATCCCCTAGTTTTGAAAATGTTGGTCCGAAAAGGCCAAAAATGCATTTTTTCAAAAAATCATGATTTTTGGGCATTTTTTAGCACATTTTGGCCATTTTTGTAAAAACTAAGAAGTGAATCAAAAATTTGAGAAAACAATCCCTAGAACTATCAATTTAGAGGATTTTTACCTATTTTGGAAGATTTTTGCCAAATAATACTTTTTCTAGGCTTGTTCAAATTTTTTGGGCAAAATAACTCGTTTTTGTTGAGTTTCTAAAAAGCGATTTCATAAAATTGGAATTTTATGCTATAAATATATTTCCTTTCTAAAAATGTATACTTTTATATAGTTTACTTCATTAGTTTTCAAGTTATGATAAAAACAATTTTGGGGGATTGTGAGGCTCCGACCTCCCTTAAGCCTATGCCACAATTGCACAGACAATAGATAAAACAAAAATCCAGATTACAGGGCCTCATTGCTTGTAAATGTGACCTGCACCATGGATTTATATTTACACAATCCCCTGAATTATGGCACCGGCTTTGGTACACCTTATTGATACCGTGTCCTACCTTGTTGACCTGCTGTATTTCCACCCCTTTCTTCCAGGCTGATGCAAACATATTGCCTACGCTGCTAGTCCTTTGCTGAGCTGTACGCTGGATAGACATTTGCTGAGCTGCTGGCACTGCTAACATGCTACCACTTGGACTGATCCCTGTTGAACCTACAAAATTACAAAGAAAAAATACTTTCATTATCAAATTGCCTATATTCCAATTAAGTATTTTGGGTGTGTTTGCTTGTGTCCATAGATATTAATGGGAGATACCAGACTGTTCATACCGCAAAGTCTATATGGTGCCATAAGACATGGGGTTCAAATTGGGAGTTTTTGTGTCCGCAAGTCCTGCCAGAATCAATTTCGAGTGCAGAATATAGTTGCTGGTGAAGAAAGTACTACTTTAGGGAGCACATCAAAACTCAACCCGCGGTTGCCACTGTCCTTACAATGGCAACCACCCAGAGTGCCTGTTCCCACCCAGACTGCTAGTTCTGTGCGGTCAGTTGCAAATTGAGTTTGAACCAGCCCCTTATGAGAATGTACCCAAAATTTGACACAAAATTGTGTGTATTTTGGATAATCATGTGCATTATGACAAGATGCAATGAATCATCAGCAAAAATTCAAATAACCCAATATGATACCATGCACTATAAAAATGGCACCAAGTCTGGTATCTTTCCTCTCTTTCTATAGATGCAGCACATCACAATAATGTGAATAAGGTTGGCCAACCAACAAGTAAGTAGCAATAAATCCAATCCAAATTATACTGGTAAAGACATGGTGGCTACCTATGGGCATCTCTAGAGATCTTTAAAACACAACATACAAAACTCATATATTATAATAACCCCCTCAAAACAAGGATGACATTTCTATCACAAGGTTACCAAAAACAAACCCTGTTAAATGGCAGGCAGACCTCTTACATCGAGCAAATTAAAAAAATGTGTTTATTAATTTTTGAAAATATATTAACTTTTAGCCATAAAAAGGCAGATTTTGATATGATATTGGCAAAATTGTTTTAAAAAAACTCTCTAAATGAAAAATTTGTGTTGGTCTGGCCTATAAAGCAAGGGTTTTTTTTACCTGATTTTTTTCAAGCACATTGTCATTGTTCTCATGAATCATTAAACAAAACAAAAATATGTGTTATTATATGAACTCGATCAAATGTGGAACTAAATCTTAATATTCAGAAACACAATATAGATAGTAAAATTTGCAGATAACAATTCAAAACAAAACAATAATCAAGCACAAAAATAGTTTTCACTATAGCTGACCTTCCATTGCCCTTGGGTACACACAACATCAATATCTTAACATGTTGTAAGATAACACAATGGCAAATTTAATATCCCGTTAGATCACCCACATGAATACCTAACAGCTACGGTTTTCCTTCTCAAGCTTGTGCATGAGTGTGCATCGGTTTCAATGAGAGAAGATATCTTGTGTATCCCATCATGCATTGCTTCTTACAGGAAATGATGTTTGTAGTTAGTGATGAAAGATGTTCAAAATGCAAGATTACACAGCTTTTTATAGAAAGGGTCGGTCGGTCGGTTTTGAGGGTTTTTTGTGTGTGTTTTTTCAATACTCCTCCACGGACCACAAAGTCGATCGGTTGCTTCAGCCATCACAACTTTCCCCGCGACATCCAAATCAAAACAATCAAATACCTCTTATCGAAGAGAGTACAAATATAACATGGTTTTTTTTTGTGCTTTTCGGTAAGTTTTGCATATTTTTGAGGAAAAGAAAAATTTCAATAAAAAAAAGTTTGGTTCGGGCTGAAAAATAGGGTCGGTCGGTGGAGGGCAACCAAACAATTTTTTTTTTGGCCTTATGACAATCCACTTTGATTTAGGTGCATTTCATCACTAACTACTAGAATGATTTCCTGTGCAATCAATCCCACAGGGAGCAATGCATGATGGGATATACACGATATCTTCTCTTGGTTTTACTAGTACTACACACAAAGCTAAAAACAATAAATCTACTTTCATCCTATATCTTTTAATCCAATCAAGGTTAAAGATAAAATCATTTTCATAATACAAAACTGAAAATATTTCAAATTTATATTCTTAAAGATGATGGTATTAAAAAATGTTTCTTTTGGTATTAATAGTATTACTTCAAATGATTTTCAAATACAAAATTTGTTGGTATGTATGATTGTGTAACCAATTTAAAGAAATAGCGTAGTCTGGGACAAATAGAACACATCTTGAGATAAAAATTGAGTTATATTTATCTCAGAATTTGAATTGAAACATTGATATACTAGTAGCCTACTAGAGAATTTGAGCAACAAGTTATAGTATCATTTCCATATATGTTACACATTGAGCTGTGTTATTCAAATTTTCATTCCAAATTCCTTTGTTTTCTGTGTTCAACTTCCCACATGTTCCATGCTATCCCAATTCACCCAATCATATATGAAATTAGTTTTTTGCACTGATCTTGCCTAACAGATGCCTGAAGGAAACAATCATGGTATTGCCATACTGCATTGCAATTGGAATTTGATATGTCTCCTTTAAAGGCATATTTTTCTTTTAAAATAAATTTGCTTAGCAAAGCAAGCCTTTGCATCAAGACACAAAATATTTATATGTTATCTTGTGGAGAACGAGGTGTACAACTGTGTTGGGGAGTGGCCATCTTTCTATGTTTCTTGACATTCATTTACTTTTTTTCCAATTTCCCATTTTCTAATTATTTGAAACTTCTTTAGCCAACATGCAAAGATATATCCCAATACATACTATACAGACATTTATATTTTGAAGTTACTTCTGAATAAGAAAAATTTAATCATGACAAATTAAGGAGTGATCATATTTTTTATCTTAAAACTAATTTATTTCAATGATTTAAACATTACATAATTTGATGTATATGTAGATGAAGTTATACATATTTGACATCTGACCTATTTCAGTCTACTTAGGTTAGGGTCAGGTATTAAGTTAAGAACAAATTTAACAAAGATATTAATGTTTCTGTTTTCTTATGAATTTTCTTAACAGTTTACAATGAAAATGAACTGAACTGATAGTGTATTAATACCTATCACCCAAAGTTACTTTGAGAAATAGAAGGCATTGTTTAAGAATCTTTAACATTTTTAGATTTTGGAATGATTATTATTCCCAAAGTCCAACTTAGGAATATTCTTAAATATTTATGAAAATAATGAAATATGTTATTCTTCACATTGGCAATCTTTAATTACATCTAGGAAAGATTTTTTTTTGAAAGCAGAAGCTTATGTATAACTGAAGCCAATCTACCCTTGATAAAGAAAGAATTCAAATTCCTCCAAAATAGAATGGTTAAAATTAACAATATTTCAATGCAAATTTCATATACAACAGTATACTAGTACAGCAAATTATGTCCCGATCTCGATGCCGAAAATGCAGAATTACCAATTTGAAGCAAGTAGTATTCAATTTCAGCTAAGTGGATCACCGAGAATGATACTCCATCCAGATGAAAAAATCATGCAAAAATGAAATTGTAAGAAAATTTGAGGAAAGTTATATCAGCAAAGTTAAAAACATCTATTAAAGATAGACTACCTTTTGAGTGACAAGCTCTCAATCTCTATATAAAAGATTGTATATAAATTGCAAATTTCACAAGTATACACCTCCAAAAATGGAACAGGTTACTTAAGTTTCATAGAAACTATGCAGCAATCTTCAGGCAAAATCTCTGATAAGATATTGTTATCTGTCATAGATACAACTGTATAAGTAAAACTATGTAGAAATCACACCATATTATTCATAGATAGGTTGAGTATATGCATACTTTCCGATAAGATTAAAAGAGTAATTTACACTATCTGATCAATATTCATGTGTAAGTAAGAATAAGATTCCATCAGTTGAATAAAAATTTATCCAGCTATTATAGGCCTGAAGCACTCTGTTTGAAATTAAGATCCAATCCATCAGGTAAAACTGATCACATATCCAAATTCTCTGGTAAAAGTAACAGCATATAATTCCAAGAAACATTGAAACAATCTTTTGAAGTTAAATTCCAACTAAAGCGACAAAATCATCTGCTACAAAAAATCTGATTTATCCATAATGAACCTGACTTGTTTCTAAAAACTTCTCCAGCCTTAATTTGCATCTTCAACCGTGTTGAATAATGACACAAAGGGCGACCCATAGAGTCCAAATGACTACAATCATGTTCCTTTCTGCCACAAGTTTCAACCCCTCATCAAACTTTGTAATTGAAGCATCCAGTTAGAGACGGCTATAAAAACCAACAATATAACCACTATTCAAGATTCCTTATAGGTGAAACAAATCTTCACCTGCAAGCATAGCACTATCCTCTAGTCAACATCTATAAACGGAACAAAATTACAAATATATGAAGCCAGCACAATTCGCAAAAACAAGTTACGAAATCAAAAGATCTCGAGAGAATTGGACATAAATCACTGCAGTAAGCTTAACAACATCTGCCAAGACAAAGTGTCGTTATTTATATCCTCTCATGATATACGCAGCAATCTAACAATAAATATCGCTGAAAGGGTACGCAGTAAGAAGCCAACTCAATAACATCTGCTGAGACCTAGTGTCTAGAGCTGTATTCCATATATAAACACAACACTTACAGATTAAAAAATATGCTTGGCATTCATAAAAGCAGAACTGAACTATAATGGATTTGTAAATTATGTGTTGTAAATCTTCCTATTAGCTTCAAACAACTTTTCTACATTAAAAGAGACATTCTGTGATCCTAACTTGATTTAAACCTCACTTCTGTTTTTAGAGGAGGATGAAAAAATACTAAAAATGATAACTGAAGTCAATTTACCCTCGATAAACAAAGAATTCAAATTCTTCAAAAATAAAATGGTGAAATTTTTCAATACAATACATAATTTTCCCTGTACAAAAGTATACTAGTAGAGCAAATTATGTCCCGATCTTGATGCCGAAAATGCAGAATTACCAATTTGAAGCAAGTAGTGTTCTATTTCAGCTAAGTGGATCACAGGGAGTGCTACTCCATCAAGTTGAAAAAATCATGCAAAAATGAAATTGTAAGAAAATTTGAGGAAAATTATATCAGCAAATGTTAGAAACATCTATTAAAGACAGACTACCTTTTGAGTGACAAGTTCTCCATCTCTATATAAAAGATTGTATATAAATTGCAAATTTCACAAGTATACACCTCCAAAAATGGAACAGGT
>JXSR01S074771.1:19957-30359 GCA_000969725.1 Ophiothrix spiculata | reverse complement strand
AAATGCCTAACGGACCATTAACTACGGAAATGTGAGTCACTCGTACAACGAATCTCAGTAATGGACATCCACCGGACGCTTAACTCGGGTCGTATTTATCCACGGACTTAGAAATCTTAGCGTTCATTGTCTACGAGACATTAATTTCAAGGAATGATTGTCCATGGGCAACGATTCGCAAGGAATAAAAGTCCATACTCAGACTTACATAACTGGATGCCGGACTTGAACTAAAGTCCGCCGAACTATTATCCCCAACATTTGTTATCTCCCGGACTAAGAAAACTAGGACTTAGAGTCTTAGGACCTTGAGTTCAGTGGACTTGCATTACTATCACACCTGCCTTCCTTCGGCTTGCAAGACACCGGTCAGTGACCGTTGGTTATGTAACCAGCGTGCAAGCAGATGGATCACAAACAGCGCGTGACAAAATTGAGCAGTATCTGTGTTAATCCTATTGATCATTGTCTCGCGCCTCTATTAAGGATTGTGTTCGGCGAGAGATATGCAACTATGGAGGGGCACGTGACAGAAAAAGGCTGTTAACATTGTTAAAACATAGATCATAGCTGCACTGCAAGCAAGTTCAATGACTTTAAAGTATTTTTTCTAATAACTTTGATAATTATTGAGATTGTATCTGATTTCCAAATTCGTACAGTAATTTATTTTCTGCTCATAATTTTTAAATATTTAGGCTCTGCGCAAGACGTCGGGCCTATTATAGGTGAGCAATTGCTTCATTGTATACGTTTAACGTAAATTTAAACTATTCATTAGTAACTTAATAGTTTCAACCAGTAAATCACTGTTATTTAGTCTTGTACATGTTAATTATTGAGCTTTATCTTGTTTTTAATATCTGATTCCCAAATTCGTTCAGTAATCCATTCATAATACCTCAGCCTCCCAGCGCTGCATGAAATGTATATTCAAAAGTAAGCTGTTATTATATAAACCGCCATTATGCTGTAAATAATGAAAGACGTCATTTTGCAATCTGAACAAGCCATCGCAAACACACAGTCACGAACCTGGGATAGCAAGCGGCTACGATGTTAATCTCATAAATATTCAATACATACCAGTTATTGTTGAAATACTGTACACGTCCAGCCAGGTCAGAGGGCAAGGAGGTTTTTTCGCGTAGCAGCCAGCAAGAAGTTTTGAAACTTTTTTTGTCTTTAATTCTGCATGATATGACATTTACGTATCTATTGAAGTAAACACAGGTTTTACACCTGTGACAGTCCGCTTTCATCGATACACGGGCCAGCGTTGCACGCCTGCCTTTGTTTTTCGTTTCTGCTTGCATGCTTGCACATGTCAAATTTCTATCATGGCTACTGCAGTACGGGCGGATCGGGAAATTTACCGATCGACAGAGATCCGTAAATATACGGATATCATCGCCTCAGTCATAGGCTCTGCGAAGGATATATCCTTTATCATGGCATGCCACTGGAGCCTGATACAATCTGATACAAAATTTGGCAGTTGCAGTCTTGCACTTTTGCAGAGCATCAATTTTAAAGGGGCATTGGACAAGTTCAGCATCATCCCCAAACTTTTCCCCATGCATTTTGAGATATGCGGTAATAAAGACAGTGTGCAAAGTTTCATTGTTAGGTATGTTCATGAAATTTAGAAAATTGAAACATATTCTTAAAAGTGGTTTTAAATTATAAAGGTGACGAAATTTGCAACAAAATGGTGGTTCAACCAACCTTCTAGGTAAAGTGCTTTTAAAGTTAGGGCAAAAAGAATATTTTGCAAAATTGCGAAAAACCGTATGATTAGATTTTACAATGTGCAGAATTCAGCAGACCTCTTAAAGGGACTAGCCTAGACTAGATTCCACTTAGAATTAAAAACTTATGGAAATGCTTTAAATAAAGCTTAAAGCTGAATTCATTCTCAAAACGCAATGCGTTGCGTTTCCAATAATTTTCACCGCAAACGGCACCGCAAATGAATTCACACTCAAAACGCAAACGGACTGCGGCAGCCGATGACATGAAAACGCAATGTAAAGTTGAGCTTTCCTCAACTCGGTTTGCGGTGACGCATTCGGTGTTGCGTTTTGATATCGATTGATCGGAACTCCTCAAATCTTTTACTGCACATGCTCGGTGCGTCGTGCGTTTGCGTCGAGTCTGAATTCAGCTTAAAAGTGTAGTACAATCCAAAAAAGTACACAAATGTACACAGAAATGGCTCAAATTGACAGCGAATTGATTTGAAATATATATATCTGTGATGGTGGTGTGACTTTCCAGTGTTTTCTAAATCCTAAATTTGAACCTCAGTCTGGATTTACCAGATAAAAGATCAAATGAAGCTCTTGGAGATAAGTTAATTCATATCAAAAGAGAAACAATTTTATCAAAAATAATTTTGTTTACCCATCACAGGTGTAGAAACAAGATCTGTTTAAGATTTGAAACTAGAAACACTTTTTCAACCATTTTTTTGTCGGCGGCAACAAAAAATACAGCTGGTGAATAATTTAATTTTTCTCCTATGTTACATAAATTCAGCGGGAACTACTGGTAGCATATGTTATTATAATCATGTACTATCGATACATGTGAAAAAATAATTATATAGTCAGAAAATCAGCGGACAGGATCTAGTCTATTTAAGTGTGTAAGTCTATGGGGAAAATGTTATTCAAAATTTATAATCCTTTTAAATCATGTTACTAAATGAAATGAATAGAGGTTTGTGTTTGGAAAAAAACAATAAACAACATCTATTCAACTAGAAATCATGAAAGTGACGCTCATTTTAAGCTAAAATAGTATAACATTTTGCATTCTTTTCTATGGGAAAATCAGCAGTGGCCACTTGTGATGTCGCAAGTGGGCAAACACTTCTTGAAATGAAGGGCGCCATCTCTTGACGTGTGCTTGACCGGACCTATCATTGTTTTAATCATTGTTAAATTCAAACCCTATATGTATCAAAATATTTAGATATTCTTTTATTTTTAATTATCGTTGTCGACAACGATAATTACTGCCCTCTATAGTTGAATTGTTTAAATTTGCCTTTTCAGGAGATCAAATGCAAAGTCCAGATTTCTTTTGATTTATTTGCAATCTTTGATGTGAAAGGAATGTTTAACAAACACATTTTGGTATCTTCCTTGATTTATAGCATCAGTAAATGCGTTAACAGAATAGCCTCATATCCACGATCAACAAACAAAATAAAAAAAAAATTGACTTTTCTGAAGGTTTTAATCAATATTTTCCCAATATCTGGTAATTGACTGTTATCGATCTAACATATGAAGTGGGAATCATCCTCAAATAAAATTTAAAATTTTGTCCAATGCCGCTTTAAATGGTCCAATTGAATTTATTATTTAGTTTACTAATAGATCCAAACTTTTGTCCCATCAGTTCTTGTCTTGATACAGTTGAATTTATTAGACCAGTGTTGATCTCTAAATATTTATAGAAATAGGTGCAACTTTGCGATAATTTTCAATTTGTATCCCGCTCGTTGTTATCAGACAATATCAGTTATGCATTACCCGAAATATCTGGCAGTGGTAATGGTACCACAGCCAGAAGCAAGCTGTGTAATCAAACCTGTCGCATATTAATTGCACATACCCAATATCCCAAAAAATGATCATATATTATTACGAACTGCAACACTCCACAAACATGACAAAGGATATTACATTTATAAACACTTCAAGAAGTTGTTAGTCACACAAAAATGATGTTTGAAGATATGTTTACAAACGGTAACCATGTAAACAAACAAAACATACCGTTTGATTTCTCTGATCTGAACAGTGCGATTTTCATAAATTTAATTCCAAAAGGTTTTTTCATGAATATGGAAAAAAACATTTCTGTTTTTTCAAGCACCATTTGTATTTTTCAATTTATGCACAAATGGCCGTTAACTGATAGGCTGTACTACACAGCTTGCCTCAAGCAAGTTATGCAGGCTTATGACAGGAAAAACAAATATTGTGGTCACGTGATCACAGTATGCTTTTACAGTCATTTTAAAATACCTGACACGTATTTATAAATCGTGTGCCCATAAGTTTATATATCTTAATACGCGCGAGAGCACCAAACTATATCTTGTAATGCTATAGGGTGAATTAGTGAATGAATAAGTTGTTTGTATTCATTAAGAAAACAAAGTTCAGTTACCGCAATTTATAGCGAGTGAAATCTCCGTATGCTCTCCAACCCTTGGCATACCGTTTCACATAATGTATAGAAGTTATGCTATCATGGTTTTCACTGGCATCAAATGTTGCCTTTAACATAAGTTTTAGTTAGATTTAATAATCGCACTATGGTGAATCTTGGATTGAGCACCAAATTATCACTTTAGAGGAACAGACAAGCAAGGTGGATAAATTAAGAAAACTTTTAAACTTTCAATCATATCCTCACCTTTTGTTATTGGAAAACAAACTGTTATCAAGAAGCCATCTTAAATTCATCCCCATAGCATTGTAGTCAATAGGATTGACACAGATACTGCTCAATTTTGTTACGCGCTGTTAGTGACCCATCAGCTAAGAAAGTGGAATTACTCAGCATAAAGCAAGCTCTCGTTATTTATTTTTTGTCATTTTAAAGAAAAGGTTGCTAGCCGAAAAAAAAAAGAAAGCGCCCTTTTTTATGAAGAAAACTTTTAACGCCATTTTGAAGATGTTCATAAGATAAATCAACAGTCAAAACAAAAATATAATTTAGAGACTCTACTTCGTATGCCAACAATTGTGATAGTTCGCCAAGTGTAAATATGCAAAATCTACCAGTGAACATATTCCAGCATCTCGTTGTTGAAATGGGATTGTCCACTTAAGGGCCCTGTCAACCCTTCATTTTCAGAAATGTGTTATGGACTGTAACTCAGCGACGGATAATTAAATCCAAATCTAAATTTTACTTTGGTAAAATTTTAAACCATTTTACTTTTTAGAATCTAGAAAGCAATATCTAGGAACGCATTTCTCAAATTTTTGATTTTTATCTTATTTTTTGAAATATTGCCAAAAATAGGTCAAAATGTGGCATATTTTGCCAAAGATGGTGTCAGGAGTGGGATTTTTGACATTTTTTGGACCAATTTTTGGCGATATCTCAAAAACTAAGAAAAAAATCAAAAATTTGAGAAAAGCGATCCCAGATATTGCTTTCTAGATTTTAAAAATCAAATTGGTAAAACATTTTATCGAAGCAAAATTTAGTTAGCTTTCCCGTAAAATTTTGGGCCCAAAACATGATTTTTGGACCCTAGGTCCAAAATTATGCATTTTGGTCCAAAAATGACATGACCATCATGTTTAGTATGCAAATCTGTTTCTAGAAATGTATACTTTTATTTAAATCTAATTATCCGTTGCTGAGTTACAGAGCAAAAAACATTGATAAAAAAAGCCTTAACAGGCCCCTTAACGAAATAAAAACAGAATCTAACACATATTAAGGCTGTATTAGTATTTTTTTTCACCATTTACTCAATGCAATGGGTATTAATATTTTGGTATTTAAAAAGTATATATTCTATAATCTTGCAGATGACAAAAAGCATTGATTTCAATCAATAAAATCGAAAGATGTATTTCATATTTGTTTAGGTTTTTCATTATGGAATTACGATTATCTTGCGGAGGAAGGGGGGTAGGCAATTTTCATTTTAAAAAATCCAACAATGCATTGTCAATTTCTCTTAGTATCAAATTACTGACTTTTAATTCTGTTGATACATATATACACATACAAATATCAAACACGTCCATCGTAATGTTTATTCAGCTTAAGATCCTGTCTCTCGGCTTGGAAACTGTGTAACGTTGATAAACACGTAAATTGTAACATAATATCTGGGGAAAATATTAACTTTGCATCGCCTTACGGCATTTTTGACTTAAAATAAACATACTTCTTTGACCATATCATCAGATAAAGCAGACATGAAAGATCACATTAAATATTTCTTCATTAAGGATTAAGCTAGACATGGACGTTAAATATAATATAGCTTAAGATTTCCCTGCAAACCAAATTAAGTGGCATTATTGCATTATTATTATATTGATTTTCTAAGGATTCAGTAAGTTGAAAGGGGAACTCAGAAGACAAAGCAAAAATAATTTTGAATTCTATGTAATAAAGCAATTAGGCAAAACTAGTTGCACGTTATGTAGTTTCATATTGAGTAGGCCCTATAGTAAAATTAATCGAGCTATCCACATGGGAGTATTATCAAAAATTCATATGGTCGCGCATCAATGTGACTTAACCCCAGTGGCGCATATTAACACGCTTAGGATGTGCTTAGGAGTAGAAAAAATGCAACTACGCATAAATGTACGCGCAACCACATCCGTTCGTGTGATCATTTAATCCAGTTTAATCCAGATACATTCAGATGCACAAATTCCAGATGAGTTCAGATTATTATAGTATTTTTTTTAGTCTGGGCACCTCATTAAAAGTTATGGATCTTTCCACTCATGGTGAGAGGTAAAAGGATTTGCATTCATACAACCATAGAGACCCTGCATGTGACGTAGAATACCGTGAATATGGCGGATTGCTTACATGCATTCAATCGAAGTGTGACCATTATCAAACATTTCATATTGTCCCATCAATAAAAATGCACCGTTTTTAGAAGGTTAATTACAGGATTTTATTGAATGGACTGCGATACGCCATGTTTACGGGAAAGGTCATCAGTCCAAATCCTTTGTTTGATATTAATCGATAAAAGCATGCATGGCCTCTATACGCCGGGACAGTAGTGACGTCACAATTTATGTTAATCACCCAACACGTGCGTTTTGGACCTAAACAAATGATCATCTCCACTGATCACACGTACTTAACACAATAGGCACACGTAAACATACAATTCAGACTGATTTTTCTCGGTTGGAAGACGAAAATAACGACAGTGGTCCCGTCCTGGCTTGTAATCACAACCTTCAGCAGAATAGTCCGGCATGTTTTCCCTTATATTTTTTGTAGACGAAAGTTATGGTTAAAAATCGGAGTCGGACTTTTTTCCCCATAGACTTAACGTGTAGCAAAAATGGTCACACCGTTTGTTTGGGTCCAAAACGCACGTGTTGGGTGATTAACATAAATTATGACGTCACTACTTTCCCGGCGTATAGAATTGAAGTTTTGCAAAAGGCCATAGTAAAACATTATGGTATTCGTTATCTGATTGGAAGCAAAAGCTTTGAAGGTGTTTGTTATCATTTGATTACTACTTCAAACATATTTCTGCATTGTTTCTTCGCTGATTATAAATTATATCATATTTAAAAAATTACATAACCTCAACGAAGCATGATTTGTTGTTCTAGATATGGAAAATATGATCAATAAAATAATCATAAAACTTACAGCTGCAAATTATTCAAAGGCTAAACTATGTATATCGGCCAATTTACAAAGCAACAGACTACAACAGTTGAGAGAACCATATTTTAAACAATTTGTTCATTTTTTAATAACCACAAACCTTATCCACACATAAGTTGTCACTGGGAATAGCGTTTATAATATCCCTTCTTAAAATTAGACGTTTTTGGCACTTTGTTTGGTAAAGTTCCAGCGGGAAGATTATATCTTGACATGTTTTTCAAACTGTCAGCTATAGTGTAGAATCTCTAGAAGATTTAATCATAACAGAATTATCGGGAGATTACTGGTGGGTTGATGATCGATTGATTATGCATTATATATTATGTTGTTCTGTGCTATGATACGATAAGAGTTAGAAAAACAACGGTGTTTTTTGCCTCGGATTATTACACATGTTAACCAAATCTTTTGAGAAGAAAGACTTATTTTCTTCATAACAAAATATAAACGCACAAAGAGAATGATTAAAAAGTTGAATGACATTTTAGAATAAACTATTTGCATATATGTTGATATTTATTAAAATTCACATTTGTGATCTTCCAGCTCAATGCAGCTATAAAGTCGGCTTTTGGTCATTTTCAAGTTTAAACAAATTTACCAACACCATGTTAAAAAGAATTTTCAAAATAAAAAGTGGATACATAAATCAATTATACCATGATTTTTTTTTTTTGAATAGTATAATTTACAATAATATGCAACGACATCTGCAAAAAGTCCAAGAGCCATTTTTTAAAAATTATAAATTCGTCCAGAAAGTGTAACTTGTAAGTTACCATTTTAAGTTTTCAGACTTATAAAATGAGGGGTGCTCTGGCAAAATGCGAGGAAAGTCACAAATGTCAAAATCGAGTTTATGACATATTTTAATTCTCTATAATCTCAGCTTTTGAATGATATAAGATCGAAATCCAAAGCAGTCCACTGAATAGATTGCAATAAAAATTACCTGCAAGTCGATTTCAAAGATACTGATTACTACAGTGTATAACTGGAACACACAATCAATTAGCCGGGAATAATTGCGTTTCCCGTTAACGATGACCTTCAAAACTTTAGATTTAGGTAAACACCTATGCATTAATCCAATCAATTATCATACAGATTATCTATAATTATTCGCATCTGGGGATTGGTCTGGTAGGAAAACATGAAACAATTTGTAATGACAGGGTGAACAATTTGTCAACTTTATATT
The DNA here is from genome assembly GCA_000969725.1 of Ophiothrix spiculata. NCBI lineage: Eukaryota > Metazoa > Echinodermata > Ophiuroidea > Amphilepidida > Ophiotrichidae > Ophiothrix > Ophiothrix spiculata. Next base: position 21,727 of record JXSR01S074771.1, on the reverse strand, counting down.
GTGTAATTATTCGGATAGATAATCCCAAATCGTTCTGGTAGAACCCCTTGGCCTCTGATGGAGGCAATTATAGGTACAGTAAGACTTTTAACGTTTGCCACCAGTGTATAACTTGCTCCTCGCGAAGTCGTCGGGTGAACAGGGCAAAGCAAAGAAAAGGCATTTCCACGAAAAGAGGTTGGTACCCACTCTAAGCGATATAATGAGTCCTAGTCCAAGTCTAACCAGAGAGGTGTGTTCAAACTCGTATAACTCTGGCCATTTCAGTGCAGTTTTTGTTATTATCTTTCAGTATATTCTGTATTAAATATTTACTTTTGTACGATATTCTTATATACACTGTTACTGAGATGAATTGTAAAACAGAATTATTTACATTTAATAGCAGCGATTTTTCATAATAATGTGTAAGTCTATTTAGTGAATACAATATTAAATTATATTCTTTGCAATTATTAAAACTCCTTGAATTTTCTTAACCATGTTAAAAATAATCTTGTTTAGGCTTTCACCGTGGAAATTCAAGGAAGCTTATTTCAACTTGGCTCCAAGATGTTTTTAAATTCGCTAACCCGTTAACCCTGTTTAAGATTCAGTTCGTGTCAATAATTGAGAATACACGATATGAATAATTACCCTCAAAATATACATAATTTTATGTGTTCGATATTGGGGACGAAAAGAACACTAACCTCTTACTTTAATCTTTGTTTATCTTAGACTTTTTTTTATGTATTAACGTATAATCAATGAATTGCGTGATTTATAAACAAAAAGCATGATCATTAGATTTTAAAAAATCCGACTCCTTGTTAATAACAACCAACTTGTATTAATTGATGCTCTGAAACCCAGAGAATGGATGTCATTTGTTTAAAAAACACATTTACGTACAAAATAAACACGATCACTTGATTCCTAAAATATAATTCTTTTGGAATGCTTTTCGAGTACCTTGTAACGATTTACGTGTAGGTTTTCATCAAAAGCAAACACAATTTTGATACCCAACCCACGCGGTGTGTTAGATGATACTTTATAAATAAAACACTCTTGAGAGTCTTTAATGACCGAGGTTTGCTGGGAAAAGTGACATAAAATTGAGTTCATTGCCCTTCTGCCCCTGATTATTGAAACATATGAACCAAGACTTCTTCGGATTTTTGTTAATCATTTAATTTTTTATTTTTTTAAGAAGAATGTAACATGTAACTTGCAGGTTGCTAATAGAATGTTGTTACTTAATCAACGAGCTGTGTTAAGTGATAATTCACATTAGAGAGTTTGTTTAACTGGGGAAATCGAGTTCATTGGTCTCATGACTCTGTATTTATCATAGTCATAAAGATTTGATAATTTGCTTCGTTTGGTCCAGATAAAGGGTTATTGGATTCCGAAATAAAAATTATTTTATATAATAAATCGCATTCAAACCATGTAAATTGATGTGCCAAAATCTCCACATGAAATACAAAACAACTTTTTTGTTGGACGTTGAATGGTTTAGCTTACTTGTTCTACGCCGTTAACAATCTTATAAAATGTGTAAATTTGACGATATATCTTTAAAAACTGATTGTTTTCTGAACATGCTTCAGCTTTAATACGAAATGTCTGAAAGCGTGATTATTATTTTTAAACTCTTGTAATATGGATGAAGTAAACTCGAAAGGATTACCTATGAGATATGGAAAACATTACCTTTATTATTACATCTTTGGTATTTTACACATTTTGTATTAGAAATATGTCAAAAGACAACCAAAGAGC
>JXSR01S074771.1:6673-18013 GCA_000969725.1 Ophiothrix spiculata | reverse complement strand
AGACTATTTATGCATACAAATAAAAGGTATGATAAAGTTTACTTCTGATGACCTCAAATAAATATTGAGACAACACAGATAGAATAAAATTTGCAATTATCAACTTGGATGATGTCCAAAGAAGGAAATGAATTGTGTAGGATACCTTATAGAATATGATAGAAAAAGTATAAATGTCATGTTCCCCATCCTTTATGAATCATATTTTGATTTGTAAAAGTTTGAGATGTGGGATGTTTGACCTAAAATCAAATTTGAGGGATCTATTTATTTCTGACAGAATCGGACTAAGTATACAAATCAGCAAAATATTCCACCTACCTAGTTTGCCACGTAATAAATGCTCCAAATACAAGAAGTAGACCTTTGAAGATATATAATGCCCATATGAAAAATGTTTCATATTTTCCCCAACAGATATGTTGTTCTATTTCAATCACCACGTTGTCTCTTTCTGGATCCTCCTATATATTTAGAAAAAAAATCATAACACAAAAACGATGACAGATATACAAAATAGAGTTTGTGTTTAAATCTCGTTCTTCCAACCCTGCCGTGGTGTTGGGGAACGTTGTCATCTCCAAAGAGTTTTATAAATAAAACTAATTTTCCATTACTCGTAATACTCATATAATGAGACTCACTTATATCACAATAATTTCATTTGACTTATTTTTTTAAAAAAATTAGAAAACCTTCTTTACTGCGATCAATAAATAATTGATTGCGACTTATTCGTGTAGTCCGTGTAGTTCAATTATTAGACCGGACTTCTGGTTATGGGAGACACTCAGTCTCATTACACCAGTAAACACCTGAAGCAAAGCAACAATGTCATTCAGCTGACAACCAGAGTTTATGGTTACCGGTAACCATAAATTCAGAAATCGATAATTTATTTGTTTTTGAGAAAACCATCCCATGGGTAAATTTGTATGGACATCCTGGAACACAAAAAGTATAACTTTACAAGTCTGAAATTTCTGAATCGGGATAATGAGTGGGCAATCCCTTTAATGTAAGCGTCTTGCCTTACTTATTTTAAGTAAGTTTAAAGTTGGTTTTTGATTTGGTTTGATTAAAGCCCAACCTTTTCTCTCTGTCTTGTTATAAATAGATGGAATACAAGAATAATAATTACACACTGAAAATTTAATTACGATTAGGAGCTTTATTGCTTTTATAAAACTCCAAAGGCCTACCGGTGTTGTAATTACTTTCAGGACCCACACTGCTACTTTCTCAATTGTCAAGTGTGCAAACAAAATTGCAAGTTAGGTTTTGTAACATACATCAGTCGAGGACTCTTGTCGGCCAAAATCTGAATTTTGATAGAGGTGAACTATTATATAGGTGATCCGAAATTTTAATCATGAATGGCCGGTCAAAATCCCTAAATATTTTGAGTAAATTGTCAACATCCCTCACCACCGAATTTTGATAAAATTTACTAACTCCAAATGGCCTCGTGCTTGTGTCAACTTTAACCCTTGTCCTCCTAAACTATGTTTGTAACACGAAAATTGAAGGTTGTTTCAACCCCCTAATATTTTGGAACGGAAGCCCCTATGAACTTGGTTTTGCTATTAATAGAATTTTCTTTAAAAGTTATTAAATGCAACTCGTGGAAAATTTAAAAATGAATGAATTAGCCCAAAAGTGGTGATGCCAAAAGGAAATTACTTAAAAATATGTGATGACTCACATCGAAAAGGGGGACTTTGCGACGATCTGCAGACTGAGATATCGGGCTTTGAAGTTGAGAAGTGGTAAAATTTTCGTCTGGGGTGAATTTGAGATTTTGTGATATTATGAATCTTCAAAAGTTTAAAAATCTTCCTGCCAAGCCGTTTTCTATAAAATTGCGAAAAAAGATGATTTAATGACAATTTTCTAACACCGTGTCAATCTCCTTTTCGCAATTTTGTGATCGGGAGGAAAAACATCCTCGAAAACAGGCCGTTTTCTCAGCTCAAATTTTCACTTCTCCGACCGACTGTCCTAGGTATATAATTAAAGATATGTATCTTGACAATGTCTGTGTCAAATTTGATGTTGATTGAGTGCTCCTAAGTACCCGTTGCTAAGGAGATTTTATGTATAGTTGAATAGTAATTAATAAAATTGATGCTTTCACAAACCCAAAGCCTGTTTTCCCCAATTGCTATTTTTAAAAAGTGATCAACACGCTCTTACTAAAATAGCCATATCTTCGAAACGGATTGTTGTATCGAAATTTTTGAGTTACCAAATTACTTGTGAAACTCTTAGCTTTCACATGATGCCAAAAACTCAAATTTGACGTCGGAACCAAAGTCCCCCTTTCGGTGTGAGTCATCACATATGTGGGATTTTCAAATTTTCCAGTTTTTTATTTAAAAACTTCATCCTCATTGCGGCAAAGTTACACTTTAGATACTGCCAGTTGAAGTTAAAAATGACTGAAAAAAGTCGGGAGGTCGATTTTAAGGTGTGGTAAAATGCGTGTTTTTGAAAGTGTATCTATTCAACAAATCAGTGCAACTAGTATGAAAAAGGTATTAAGTATATAGAAATTTACCATATCTGATCCATTTCATGCTCAAAACTATGCTCGCGACAGTTTCCTAAATCTCTGGCATTATCAACTACTCCTAGTTCACACTTGTAATTTGCAACATGTATGTATAGATAATTAAAGGGTTAATTCGTTGAAACCTGACATCAAAAAACTCTCACTGCTATGGAGTCTTGTACTTCTATTTTTAATAATCCACCAGCATAATTAAGGCGTCATAGGATATCCGAAATATCAATCTCCCTTTATTATAAAGTTTTGGCCGTAGTCTGATCTTTATTGTTATGTTTTATGTTTTTGAACCAAACCTCAGATTGGCACCTATTTTGGAACCATATCAAAGCTGTCCACTGATACAAATAACTAACTAATTTTTGACCGAAGAACTTTTTCGATGTGGCACGTCACATATTTATTGAGATATTATTGCTCTGAAAATACTTTTCAAATGTCATAAAAATGAAAAAATATGTAATAAATATTGAAATTAATAGAGTCACTAAGCTGCAATAATTTAGAGCAATTGAAATGTAGATATCGTTAATAAGTAGGTTATGATTCCTTAAAAACACTGGAAGGTAAATAACATATTTTCATCCTTGCCCTAGACTTGATCGCAAAAAATTAGATCAAATATGTATTATGTATTTTAGCCACGAGGGTGTTTTCATTACAACACATGTAGCAAACTTTGTGTTTGTTTTTTATAGATTAACTTTTACGACTAAAATATTTGTTTGATTGGCGTAACAAAGAAAAAAATATGGTGGGTAGGGTTGGCTTTTTTCATGCTAGTTAGGGTTCTTTTTTCGTTAATTTTTCAAAAAGCTGCCAACTTACACATTCTGGCCGCTTTTTCAGCCTCAATTACCCTGTTACTATAGATTGCTATTAACAAAAGTTCCATGATGTGTCTCCTCCTACCATACGAAAAATGGAAACGTCATCAAACGTGCTGTATTTTGTAGAATGTTTCATGTGGTCTTACCTTTGTATCCATTTTCTTGATACTAACAGTGAGTGGATCTATAATTTGCCAAGCAGCTTATATAGCGACATCAATATGTAGAAGAACACCAACCATGACAAAAAGCTGATGATCTTTAATTACCTGAAATGAATAAAAATAAAAGAACTATTTAGATCTTCCGTAACATGCTTTTCATCTACTGCTGAGGGATGAGGACCATTTTGGATAGTGGGATTGTGCTAGAGTCGGTAATTATAAAATGTCAAACAAAAAAACTTGTGCTCTTGATGCTTTTGCGATACCAAGTTTAGTTTTCAGATACTTCCGTGGTGTTTTACATCAGAATTACGTTGCCAAATGGCAGTCGGCCTTTAATATCCAGAGGTTTAGATAACCTACATACAATAGTGTGATGACTGCGTGGTCTACACAAGGTCACGATGGACACCGGTTTGCTACTTGAACATTTTGAAACTGTAAGTGTGAACGTAATTCCGATGACGATGAAGATAGTGTGAACGTACCCATTTAATTTAAAGGTATTATCAGCGACTAAAGTTTTTAACATCCTGATAAAATATTCTATACATCTGGTTAAATTAAAAACATATAAATGTCTTAATTCACACCAGATCAAAATATCATCTTAACTCTTCATCTATCTGATTCTCTCATGAAAGGCAAATTAAGTTTTGATAAGTTAAATAGTTTGCCTGAAGTAAAACACATTTCTTTGAATAAGTTTTCGTATGCGAGATATATATGAACGAATTTCAAGAGTAACTGAATGGCTTTCGAGAGGTTAATTCAATACTTTAAACAATTAGTGTGTTTGTTTTTGTTTCCTTATATAAATTTGATTTTAAATTCATCAAACGTATGATTTGATAATGGATTTCTTATTTAAGAGCAAACTGCAAGTGAATATATATTCATATTGCAGTTGCATTTTTTACAACACCGACTTTACTTCACAATTTTGTTGTTTAAGAATAGCTAAATCTTAAGATGTTGCTGCAGTTTTTATATTGTATCCAAGTTTGGTCATACATACCATCAACATGTATCAAATAGTTATTATTGATTGATTAAAGAATAGCACTATATGACTTTGAACAAGGATAGAAATGTTATCTAATTGACAACGGAAGCTAAATTTTATAAGTCATTGCCTGCGTTATGACAATAAGCAACAATGGCAACCTTTACAGTTATTTATTGATTAATTTAAAAGGAAATGCTCCTATTCAATGCCAGCAATGCATTTACATGACAATCTTTGTCTTTATATAAATATACAATTGATATTAGATCAAGGACATTTACTTTTTTAGATATTTAGCCTTTAGTCTTTTGAATATCTGGAATTTCATATGGATATTAAAATGTCTTTTGTGATATTTTCCTTTTCGATGGTTAAAAAAACCAAATGGCATTTATCATACTCATTTCATCTTTTATTTATTACCTTTAAAGTGTCTACCTCTATAAAGTCTTGTCATATAAATTCCATTACAAATGTAATTATCTAACTGATCGCCGTGAAAATTTAATGTAGATGAGATGTTTACAATACCAGCCTTGATTGTTCATTCTATACATATTACAAAGTGTACCGTAAAAAGTGCTCTAAATCAAAGGCGTAGCCAGACTTAGGTGGTGCTGCACGTGTTGGTTCAACGTGAAACCAACATGTAAAACCCATTATACAAGTTTTATAAACATGTTAAAGTGACCAATTTAAAACCAAAACATTAATACATGTTAAACATAAATATTTTTTACAAATACTTTCAAGTTCTAAGTAAAAAAACAATGGTGATTGAAAAAATAAGGAATTCTTTTAACTCATAATCTTTTTTTGTCTAAATAGTCTTCCACAAAAGGAAAAGAATGTAAGCCCCTTTAACGAAGAAGTATGCGTCTCCTTTAAATTCTAAGGCTGAGATATGTTCTCGGAATGGTGTATACATATTAAATGAAACCGTCTGATCTGTTAAATGGGTTTTTGTATGCATTTTGTATAAACACTGAAATTAGACAAACTAATTTAAAACTGAGATTTAGATATAAATACGCAGTGTAAGTACTGTAGATAAACACAAATCCTTGGATCAAAGGTGATCTAAAATGCAATTACAGAAAAATGCTTCCAAACTCATTTGGCAAGCCGATTCTAATTGTTATTTGTAAAGGGGCAATTCATTAAGAGCATAATAATATAAATCTGGCAAAGATGGGGTAAAACGGGGGAGGGGGTATTTAGTGTAAAGGTAGGTACGCAGACGCGCGTCCAAGAACAGTTGCATTTTTGACTTCCCAGGTTTAACAAAGGCCCTCACAAATGGTTTACATAACGGTTGCCTTTTCAAAATCCCCAAGTCCCCCTTCAAGTAAATACACTGTTGGAAGTGGACGGTTTTTGTTTGTTTAATTTTATTTGTTTTGTTTTTGTTGTGGTTATTTTTGTTTTGTTGTCTTCGTTTGACATATTTTTAACGGTGGTTTGGAATTTCTGTTTTCGGTTACGATGCATCTTATAATGACGTTATAGAGGGTAACTATTTTCAACCCCCGTATTAAATAGATAGCAACGGTAAAAGATTATGCACGATTCTGATGGGCGTGTAAATTGTAACTTTATGAAGAATCAATTTTTGCTTATCTGAGAAACCTGTTTGTTATTGATGCGTTACTATCTATCAACAAATTTACAGTGTTGTTGATCATACCTTAGTCAATTTACAATTAACTACCGAAATATTTTAGTTATTTCTAAGAAAAGCGGCGAATGACAGAAGAGACCAGTATATTATAGACATAAAAAAATCAACATTATAGATATGAAAAAAATCTAATCAAGTCTGCACAGGGAGATGCATATGACACACTTAACCTGCATTTAAGCTGTTTCCGTGATCATGCATTCTGCGAAGGCTTTAAATTGCGATTGTCTATAATAAGGATATATGATACCAAATTGGTTGATTGAGGTCGCGATTAAAGTCTCTTATGTTCTCTTGTACCTTTTAGCGCGTATTGTTCGTTGAATCAAAATTATTGCATTTAAAGGTTTGGCTTTTTATGTAATAATAATTGCAACACCGTAAGAGAAGTACTAGGTTTAGAGCAATATCGTGCCAAGAACTTCGATAGTGTATTTTTTGTTTGTTTGGTTTGTTTTGCTTAGACTAAGGCGCATGTTAGGGTGTGTGTAAGGTAAAGGTGCGTGAGTGATGTTAAGAAACACACACAAAACCTCTATAAGCACATAAGTGAATAGGGGCTGCATTACTCTAGGTATAAATTTATGTGCAATGATTGCCTAATATCTCATGTACAAAAAAATACTAAAGCTTTCATCAAGATACTTAACAATAAGCAAAACACTTTCTTGTTAGTAAATATTGTGAACACTCTCCAAGTTTAAGAAAATATAGCTCCAAATGACAGTGTAAAACTCAAGGCAAAGACCCAGACTCGAATCTGAATTAGTTAAACAATGTAAATAGGTTAACTTAGTTTTTAAAAAAAAGGAATGTACTAGATAAAAAAAAGAGTAACTTGGTTAAATCACACAGCAAATTGATTCCCAGACATGAAAATATATAAGCAAAATATAGGGCTTTAAAAACTCCACCCCCATAATTTATGCAAATGTATTCAATTTGCACTACGACGCATTTCTGCTGTATATACAATTCCCTTTTATAGTTTGTATTTGAAAACAATATTCTAACTTTAAACAACATGCATTTAAACGTTTCAACAAATTTTAAAAAGTAAAATGTATCAAAAACCTAAGGGAGAAAAAATGTCCAATTATATTCAATAACACGTTATTTTTATCTTGTCTGCTTCCTCGATAATATTCATGCATATTACAAGTGCTGATATGAACACTTAGATATCTTTAAGTATTCAAACATAACAGAAAAAACATCATTAAAACTAAAAAACAACTGTAAAACAGTGCTATTATAGTATTTTGCCTGCAAAATGACCCCATTATGTCCATACAGCAATCTACTTCAAATGCTTTGCTGGTTTGTTTTGAAAGAATTTGGGAAGTTATTGCTCACTGTGGAGAAAAAACCATGGTGGATATCAGCTAATATTCCATTAAAGAAATGAGGTGCCTCATAAAATGAAATGAAAGCTAGACATGCGTTGCATTTTGATTTCCTTATTGCAAATGAGAACTGAATAGAAACAATAACAGCAATTGAATACGTAATGAAGAATTATATATTAAAGTAAACTCAAAATTAATTTTGGGACTATCGGCTTTTTTTATTGAGCTGACCTCAAACATTAGTGTTATACTCTAACTAAATGTTGATACGATCATTTCATAATTGAACTGAAGATATTTTTTATTTTCATTTTAAAAACTCGCTTAGTCAAATTCCTGCTGGCATGCTATTATGTAAAACAATAACTCCTTCACCCATACCAACACTAGTGGCAATTTTTTAATGCCCAGCTCACTACTTAGTCCATACCTTTTGAACGCCCTAGCGTAGCCAACATAAAGAAACAAATCCCAGATGTGAAAATATTCATGCGTTAGACGGGTTTAATTTAAGTTTTAGAAATTCTCGTATATTCTAAAGTGATTATCTCTTCAATCGTTATTGACTTGACAGCGAACCGTGACCAATTGATGTAGAAAGGACATGACTATCCGACCTTTGCTATATAAGGTAAACAAATTGTCACTAGTGTTAGTATGGATAAAGCATTTTTTTTTCAAAATCTAGCATGCCGCAGGTATTTGACTAAGTGAGTTTTGAAAAAAAAACACTCTTCAGTTTAATTATGAAATGACCGTTGTTCCTTGAGATGTGCTGCGTCATATATAAAAGGGGAAAAGTAGAAGAACAAGTTTTAAAACCAGACGCAAAATTTTAACTTTGATTGAACTGACATTAAGTAATAGTACATAGACATACCGAGCAGACGTAAGCTTCCTGAGACTGATTTAGCGGAAAAGGAACTCGTAAAACGATTGAAAATACGTCTCTGGACTATGGCCTTTACTTATATATCCAAGAAATATGCATGTTTGTAGTGTTTTATCTTCGTGTGTGTATTTAATAAGTGCATTCATAAATTTTTGATCAGTATGATGTAGATTTTTATCATGTTAAAGGGACTGGTTTAGATCCTGTCCGCTGATTTTCCGACTTTATATTTGTTCACATGTATCGATAGAACATAATTATAGTAACATATCCTACAAGTAGTTTCCGCTGAATATGTGAAACAGAGGAAAAAAATGAAATTATTTACCACTTGAAAAAAATGGTTGAAAAGGTGTTTCTAGTTTCAAATCTTAAAAAGATCTTGTTTCTACATCTGTGACGGGTAAACAAAATTATTTTTGATGAAATTGTTTTTCTTTTGATGTGTATTAAATTATCTCCAAGAGCTTCATTTGATTTTTTATCTGGTAAATCCATCTGAGGTAAAAATTTAGGATTTAAAAAACACAGGATAGCCACACCACCGTCACATATAGATATATTGCAAATCAATTCGCTGTTATTTCTGTGTAAATTGTTGTACTTTTTTGGATTTTACTACACTTTTAAGATTTATTTAGAGCATTTCCATAAGTTTTTAAATCTAATTGGAATCTAGGCTAGTCTCTTTAACTTAGCTTTGACAGCCGAATTAATTATAATGAATAATAAGCTATGCACATATATCATTTGTCAACTATTAGCTGAATTCATACTCGACGCAAACGCAAACGCACGACGCACCGAGCATGTGCAGTCAACGATTGAGGAATTCCAATCAATTGATATCAAAACGCAACACCACTTGCGGCAACGCAAATCGAGTTGAGAAAAGCTGAACTTTCCATTGCGTTTTCATGTCATCGGCTGACGCCGTCCGTTTGCGTTTTTAGTGTGAATTCAATTGCGGTGCCGTTTGCCGTGAAAATTATCGGAAACACAACGCATTGCGTTTCGAGTATGAACTCAGCTTTAGACTAAGTGAGTTATGGAAAAGACATTTTTTCGTTATCATGATTACGGAAAAACATTCATAGGTGCTCGTTTTCAAAAGGACAATTTGGATTTAGTGAGTACGGTATTCTTTAAATGAAGAAAGAGAATAAAAATAACTTTATATATCGGTTTTCAAAGGTGTTTAATTTTTCGTTAGTAAAAATATACAAGTATTTAAAACATTTAACATTTCATATCCATTGTATTCACACAACGGACCCGATAATGCATAAAATTATTGATAATGGCTATTTGAGACTCTCATTATCGACTGATAGCAGCAAATGAGAAATGAGGTAGAAAATATCCTCTTGCATTACCAACATGTTTTACCGAATAGCCTTTTTTCGATATGTAATAGCCGATATATTTTTCTCCCCAACTGATTTCTGGTGCAGGCAGGTGGTGTTTTAAATCCAAGAGCACGTTTCAGACATCAAGCCTTGAAATCAGAAAAATTGATGGCTTGTCTATAAGATTTTTCTTACAAATAACCTTGAATACAGTCGAGCATTAGCTTTTGTATTGTAGAAAAAAGAAAACAGTTTAGCTTGTTCTTATTATGTGGAAGGAAGGAAACAAAGCAATAACAAATGAAAAAGATGTAGGAGACGGGATTGAAGAAGGATATGAAGAAGAAAAAGAATGGGAGGAGAAGGAGGGGGAAGAAGAAGAAGAAGAAGAAGAAAAAGTAGAAGAAGAAGAAGAAAGGAAAAGAAGAAAAAGAAAGGAAAAGAAAAAGACGAAACGGAAGAAAAAGAAGAAGACGAAGAGGAAGAAGAAGACGAAAATGAAGAGAATAGAGAAAATGAGGAGAGAATAGAAAAGGTTGATGAGGATTTCAATCATGATAATGCAGTAATCGGTGATTTATTTTTGCCAATTGTTTCTTACTCCATACTTTAGTGCTGTTGTGATTTGATGTTCCTTTATTAACAGCTGCAATGTACTTGAAATCTGTTTTTTCCTGTTAAACATGACTTGAAGCTTTAACATATATATTCATCATCATCATCCTTCGACTTCCGTCGAGATCCATGACACACATCTTTTCCAACTATCTTTATAACACATTGCACTTCCAAGCTCATTGAAGTTCAAGCCAGTATCCCTACATATGGTATCAGGGTACGTTAATGGTCTACAGCCTCTGTTTGGACATGGCAGTCTCCAAAGAAGAAGGTCTGATATGATTTGGTCCTTGGCTCGAAAGCAGTGACCAGCAAACTGGGCTCTCCTCTGTGCCACGGTTGTAGAGATGGGGGTATATCACCATAGATGTGATGCTTAGTTGGATGTTGTTTCCAGGTCGGACATATTTTGGACGCGCATTAGTAGCCTGGTGTAGGTGCCATCTAAGCGGTCTTGAAGCTCTTTCTTCATAGTCCATGTTTCTGCGGCATACAATAAGATGCTTTCAACACAGGCCCTGAAGAATGCTTATATATATTAGTCTGTGTAGTTGAATGCAGGTGTTAAAACAAAAACAATGCGGTAAAAACATTCATGTTATGGTAATTATACCAGTCACAAACAACAACACATTTCCTCTGTCAAAATAATCACTGGTTTTCCTCTTGTGATGCAGCACATCGCAAGGAACAAAGGTAAATTCGATTATCAGATACATCCAGCTGAAGTGACAAATGAGTGAAAAAGGTCGATTTTTGAGGTTTAGTAACATTTTGGCTTCTCCACTTGTATATTTCCAACAAGTATTAAAAATATATCAATTTCAAGATTTCTTGGGTCTGCTCCAAAATGTCCGTGGGACAGTCACCTAAGCACTA
>JXSR01S074770.1:61117-72971 GCA_000969725.1 Ophiothrix spiculata | reverse complement strand
GGTATTGCCACCATTTTCAGAACTCTAGATTGCTCAGAAGAGGAGATATTGTGCAAAATATGATATAAAATGGCGGCCATTTTGAATTTTCAAGGTGGCGGCATAACCTAACCAATTACAACTTGAATAATGGTGCCATTGGATTCCTTGGCATCACAAACATGGGTCTTGCCACAATTTTCAGAACTCTAGGTTGCTCAGAAGAGCAGATATTGTGTAAAACATATAACAAAATGGCGGCCATTTTGAAATTCAAAATGGCGGATGAAGGAATGGTCGAAAAAAATGGCACCTAAGATTTTTGGATTCAGCACCCCAAAATTAATAAAGTAAGCCAAAAAAATCCACTTCAGCAGGCAAGTCCAGCGGGATTACATATCAAACCTTACTAAAACATAAATAGACAATTTTAATCAATTAATTTGTATTGCATGTTGCTATCTTTTCTGTGGTAAAAAGTGGCGCTCACATTATATTTTCTTCGACCAAACGGCAGTGTACTTTTTATATTGTCATCCATGGATGATATCCGGGTTGATGACTGTAAACAGATGTTGTTGTGAACATATATATTGTGTATCCTTTCTAATTTTACAATAATTCTGTTTTTACAACAAACGTTTACCTTTTACAGAAATAAAGTCTGGTTATTATAATTTGTTATTCAGGATTTTCCTTTTTCTAAAAATAAGGCACCCATTTTATGGATTCAATGATTTTGTTTTTTAAAGACTCAAACAGTATATATTATTTCACTTACTTATAACGAGAGTTTGCGATCCATCATTTTCTATAAGTCCTCCATCCGCTGATACCTGGGAAGTCAATATTCTAGATGTTACCGCAGTCGTGGTGTTTTCGTTTAGATATTTTGAAGTCATGGTAGTTTCCAGGTCAGACAATTTAGTTGTTGTCCTGAAGAGTGGAGAGGTATAATCAGGTTTTCCAGGCTTTGTTGGATTTGCAATAGGATCTTGGGTACCTTCGATTGTCGTTGTTGCAGATACAGTTGAAGTAATAATGGGTTCTGTTCCTTTTATTGTCGTAGTAGTTGCTGCACCAGTGGCATTTGGTTTTGACATTGTTGATGTTGTTAGTACATCAGAAGTGTTCATTGCAGTATTTAATGTTGTTGCAAACAAGGACGTTAGTTTGTCTTCTGTTGACATTGCAGGTGGCGGAGTAGATTCTGTTACTGCCATTGTAGATGACACAGATGGCATTGTAGCTGTGTTTGCTTCAGACGTTGGTCTCAATGTGGATGTTTCAGTTGTCACCAGTTGCTCTTCAGGTGTTGTTAAGGATGTTGTTATTCGTGGTTTTCCAGATGAGAATACCTTTGTTTCTATTGGTGGTCGGCTCGGTGTTACTTCTGTTTTTGATATTGGCAATATTGTTGTTTTAGCTGTTTTATAACAGAGAAAACAAATATAGTTAATAATGGTTTTCAATGCTCATCATAACTACAATAACATCGTGACTACAATTATCCTTTTTAAGGTAACTCTTGCATATTTATACGCAATGAATTGAATCCTTGTTGCAAAATTGTTAATACAAAAACGTCGGTATTTTAATTGATATCGATATCATCAATAGAGACATTGTAACAAACCTTCTGCGTTCCATGTTAAATTGAACCCCAAGTAATTGGACCGAGAATCACTGGAAAATCGGAACCACATAGAATCGCCATCGACTTCGAATGGATCAGGTGTGTAAAATCCATTAAAACTTCCGAGTTGATTCTGTAAGACGTTAGTGCCAAGACCGTAATACAAGTAATCATACCTGCAATTTTGAATACAAAGAAAATTATTTTAAGCAAGCAGCGATTTTTCTTATGCAATGAATCACAACTTTGTTGCTATGACGTGACTGAGTTCTCTCCGAATTCCCTTTAGAATGTTCGGCCTGTCAAGTTACAGGTCTTCTCTGATGTAGTATTTTTAGGTGTGTGTTGAACACATCAGAGCCCAGTTATTTCTTAGCACCAAACAAGTCACAAACCACCTAGTCAAAGCCTCTCTTCAGTAGCCTTTCAGTCGGCTTAAATGACTCCACTGAGGTACTTCGCACCACAGTCTCTTTGCTTAGTCAATACATTGAGTTGATCACAGGAGTTTATTGGGAGGGATCTGGACAAGATCTCTTCAGTCATCTTGTACGTCTCTATTGATGTGATTCTCAACTCAGTTTCATTGCTTAGTCACTACTATATAGTTTCTCACAGGAATTTATTGGGAAGAATCTGGACGATATTTTGTAGTTTGCTGCCTAAAATGTAATTATCTGTCAGATCGTGATAAGATGTTCAATTTAGTTGACTGGGTTTAAATTCAAGAGTAGTAGCTTCTATGTTAGAGGATCCGGTTATCGATATACAAATTATAAGAATAAAATGATCATGGGTATAAAATCGATATGTTTTCCTGTCTGAGGTAGGGCCTATGTATAAAGCTTGTATTAAACTACATTTTTTAGGTTTGAAAATATGATATACATACCTCTCTTCCGTTTCAAACTTTTCAAAAACAATTCCAATACTGTCAACACTAGTTGAAGAAATATCAATTACATAACTACAGTCAGAATCTTCTGGATACTGTTTCTGGTAGTTAGGACTGCTTATGACACCGGTCAATGTTGTGTAATATTCATTACAATCTCCTTAATAAGAAAAAAGGAGAATACAAACGTCAAACAATCAGCAGACAAGAGGTGTAGACACACTGGTTTCTTTGTGCAGTTATAATCAATAATGGATGATGTAAAATATGTATGACATGATTTCAACAATTGTAAACATTTTTTATTTTGCTTCGCGTAAAAAGCGGTCAGGTATGCTTCATACCTTGAGAAAGACAAAGTAGTTCGTATAGTTCACCTAAAGCTGATTGTATCGATACAAGAACTGATACAAGACAGAAGATGCATGCAATATTAATAATTAATCTTACCTTTAATCAATGTAAAGAGAATCGATCCTAAAATCAGGAACACAAACATATTCGATGTCATTTTATTTCCGCGTCTGTTATGATCTGCTTAGTTGAAGGAATACCATGAGATAATGATCAAACGTCAGTTGATAAGCTGAGGTAAAGTTCTTATCAGCTACCAAATATTTGGTGCAACAAGTCTTTGTTATCTTATAATCTCATATTATAGGAAACAGACACCGGAATAACTAATCCTTAATTTTGAACTTAACTGTTTTGTTTCTCATTTGTTTTTGTTTCTTTTTTTGTTTGTTTCTTTAATTTTGTTTGTTTTTGTTTTCATTCAAAAATGTAATCGTAAGATTTGGCTATTTTTGTAAAATTTGAACAAGAATAGTGAAAAAAATGCCATAATTAATTTCCTTTTCTCTTCTTTTTTCGATGTTATGATTTTAAAACCTTACATTTTTACATTTTGGTAAAAAAAAAAAAACCTTTGTGTATATGTGACAATCGTATGGTTACTATTTTACAGCTTGAACAATGAATAGTAAAGAATGCCATAAATCATTTTTTCCGATGCAATGCTTTTTAAATCCTTACATCCTTGATATTTTATCGATGCATATAACGATTTTAAAACCTTGCATTATACGTATCTTATAATTTTGATGTAATTTACTTCTCTCTTTTTTTTAATATATATATTATGAGTATTATGATTTTAAAACCTTCCATTCTTACATTTTCTTTTTTTCTTCCGATGTAATGATTTTGAGACCTTACATCCTTACATTGTTTCCATGTAATGATTTTAAAACCTTACATCCTTACATTTCCCTTTTCCAATGTAATGATCTGCACTATAATGTAGGGATATTGTGTTAGGTCCTTTTCCTTTATTTCGCTAACTCCCTAAATTGTGCAGTAGTTGTACATTTCTTGAAAATCGAAATTTTCATATTGGCAAACCGGGGGAAGGTAGAAGTGATCAGCACATGACCACACCATATTAATATTTAGGTTTTTTTACATGAAAACAAAGGGGTAGCTTGTAGCTTGTACTAATTTAATTAGCAAACAGATTTGACAACTCAGATTTGTAGTCATTTCTAAAATGTGATCATGAATTGATAATACACTTTGTATAAGATGTTTACATATCAATTGGATATAGATTATAAAATCTCATCTGTAAATTGGTTCAGAACGATAAACAAAACAAACAAAAAAACATGACCTTACATTTTAATGAAGCCGCTCCGTATATTTGTAATATGAAGAGCTGAATTGCAAAACGGCTTAGAGACCATGTTTGTTTTTTTCAAAAATGAGCTTTTGGTAGATTCTTATAGACCTTTAACTTGTGCATCATCCTGGCAAAATATGTTGTTGAAAAAATTCGTTAAAAGGGTTGAAATCATAAAATTTTTACTTTTATGCCCAAATGTCAATAACATTGTATGATCATATTTAGGTAAAAATGGCATAATGCCATATAAGGTTGTTTATTATTATTATTAAACATGCCCAGATGTTGAAAATTGGTATCTATAAAGTGACATCATAGCCTAATGAAGAATTGAAAAAAATGCAAAAATTTGGAAGATGAGTGATTCTTAATTTGAAATTTGATGAATTGTCCTGCAAAACGGCTTATACAGGTTGTAACAGAAAATATTATACATTCTTGTTAGCAATATCATGAGGAAACTAAACATGTTGAATTCACAAACTTTCTTTTATTTGAAAGGCTATCTAATTGGCTACCAGAAGCAGCTAAAGTGGTCTCATTTTATGGTCAGGTTCAAAAGTTACGACCATTTAAGTAAGGACCGGTAAAAACTACTTGGGCCGATTTCACCATTTTCCAGCGCAAATAGTTTTTCATGATTCGATTAAAGATTAAACTTGCAGTGAGATAAAATTGACAACAGACACACTTTTTGTTCAAGAACATTTTTTTTTCATATGATAAGAATAATTCATAAAATATTTTATGATATTTTAGATAAAAGTTATGATTTAATTGGTTAAAATATTGCCCATGTTCTGGAAACAGCATAAACAGTTGAACCAAAGACTCAATATCTTTGGTGGAAACGGGAAAGCAGAGGGTACATTGCAATAATCTTTTTGTAATTATCTTACACAGTTTCGTATTCAAAGGAAAATATGGAAATTAAAATTAACTCACTAGCTCAATTGATAAAACTTGATTTTTAAAGAAGTTAAGTTCAGAAAAAAATGTGGGTTTCTTTTACCTGAATTAAAATCTGGGTAGTCTTAAAGTGCTTGTCCTGCCATTTAGATGATATGTTGTCTCACCAACTAGGATATCTCTTTAAAAATTGTTTTGGCGTCCCGTCAAACATTAAGATTACAAAAGTCTACGGGAAAGGTCATCATTAAGAGCTCCTATATTGCCTTTGTTAAATGGAACACTAAAATCAGCCTCGTAATCCTGTTCAACATCGTATGGCTGATCTGGGACATTATGTGCTATTATTTTGCTACCGGTAAATGAATCGGATGAACTGGCCCAGGTGGTTTGAAGGTAGGGTCAGTATAATTGCCATAACTCTGCTTGTAGACCATCAATTTGGATGAAACAAAGTGCATTTTGTAGCTAAAGAAATTTGCTTTCGATATAAATAAATGCTACTGTGATACAGAGTGTAACTTTATTCTCTCAGCGTATATAACAATGTATAATTTTTTTCTGTTACAACCTGTACGTCCATTTTCAACAAAAAATCAATAGCCAAATAATAAGAAACTATTTGATGAATTACCTCAATTACACCTTATTTAAAGACACATTCGTACAGAATTACTAAAATCATTATCAGGAATTTTGTGACACATTTTGATGTCTTAGCAGTTTTTTGCCCTTTTCTCAAAAAGTGCAAAATGGACGTAAGTCAACTCTTCACATCTGCAATTGTCTCAAATAAAATGATTTACTAGGCATTGAAAACTTTAAGTTCTCAACATCTCCATAATCATGGTTTTCTGTTCTATGATACCACTTAGTATCAAGTAATGTTATTTGAGACCGTTCCCATCCCAAACCTTTTTAACATATTTGCAAAGATCATGTTATAAGGTTTAAAATGACACCTCAGTGAGCTTCACTCGGTTTCAAGTATATAGTCAACTTAGGGCCGTCAAAGATTTTGTAAATCATTGTACGTTCTATAGAGTGAAACGCGGTACGAATAATGTCGATTTTACAATATACCATCAATGTAGAGCTCTAATAACATTTCAAAGATGTTAGAACTATATACAATGTAATAAGGTAAAGATTACTTCCAGTTTTCAAAACTCTCAAAAGCCATTGCTGTTTGTAGACAACCAATAAATCTCACGTAGCATCTTGCAAACGTATCAATACAACTTACACTCATTATTATCAACACTGCACTGTATCGCAGAATAGTGATAAACACCATAATCACTTCAAAGTCTCCCAAATCTAAGATATTCCATTAATTTGTGAGCTTGCTGTGTTCCAAATAAATGACAATATAATCATACATGTACATCTTGCTGAGTACAACTGACATCCATTTTCTAATTTATGGATGCAAGTAGATACTTAAAACTATTTAGAATAGTAGTCTGCGAGAGCATCAAGTTGATTATTCGCAATTTAAATCGACATTAAAGTTCCAAAATCTCCTAATTGTTGCATGCATGGATGTAATTTTGCGCAACATTTGGGCAACTTTGTGTAACTTTGCGCAACATAGGGCAACTTTGTGTAGCTCTGCACAACATTTGGTAACTTTGTTTAGCTTTGCGCAACATTTGGACAACTTTGTGTAACTGTGCGTAACATTGAGCAACTTTGAGTACTTTGCGCAATATTTGGCAAATTTTGGTAACTTATGGCAACTCTTTGGACACTTTTCACACAACTTTGAGCAATTCAAAACAACCTGGTTAATTATGTGCAATTTTGTCAATTCACAAGTGTCATTGGGTATTTTATAGTCTATCCTGGCGTGTGCTTTTTGCATGGGTCTGGAGTTCTACGACTTTGTCATGAACATCCATGCGCCCCCTAACAGACCAACCCGGATAAACAAGCTAATAAGCATATTGTATAACTGCCATCAAGTTCACAATGCGCCCGAGAATCCATAAATAATAGGCTGTTATTATCTGAAAAAGTGGTCTGCTAAAGCACTAAGGTTACTTCCAGTTCTTACTAATCCACCATTGTCTTTGCCATCTATTGCACCGTTGAGTCCCATGTAGTCACTGTTGTACCCCGATTCAGCAACATCTGCTTCAACCTCTTTATTTGACCCTGTATCATGTTTAAAATCGTCACTCCTCGGCGTCAGACTTTCATGTAAATTTAAACTCAAACTGCCCTCTGATTCAGAGTCCTCGCTCACATCTGACAGCGCACTTATCTCTCTTTCAACTTTATGACCTTTGACCTTGTCACCTGACCTCATTTGTGGTTCGTTTGCATGACTTGGTTGATGATTATTTTCTGCCGGTCTATTTCTATAAGTTTCTCGATTAACCTCTCTGTGTTTGTCAACTACAACACCATTGGTGGGTCTATTACGACTATGTCGTGGATTTTCTGTTTGCACTCTGGTTCCATTTGTTGAAACATTTTTCTTTTGTGATGAAAGTTTTCCATTACTTATAACAGCAACTGTAACTGGGTCGGGATTAGAATCATCATGTATGTATCCTGTGTTATCTCTTGCTTCAACATTGGCTGATGTGTTGGTCGCAGCATTTTGTCGAGTTTTCTTTCGTCCCCTAATACCAAAAAATGTAAGAATATAATATATATACACATAAATCATATCAATAACTTATTCACTGATTAATGAATGTCTTAACACACAATGTACCCGGTACTACGAGTAGCTCGGACTCTTGAGTCATCAGCTCAATTATTATGTTTGTCAATTCAGATGATGGTTGAGGAAATGCCAATATGGATATCTCTTGATTGAGTTAAGTACTTCAACTGCTTTGTCAAGGGCTTTTCCAGAAAATAAAATACATATTGCACAATTTAAACATTGGTATTTGAATTATACGTCCATAAAATTTAATCTTGGTCTCCTTTACCTTATCCATGCGTCAAATGCCAAACCTAAGGCTCATATATATTGTTAAAACCCTGAAACTTTATTTATATAAATAGCGCCACCTATAATGGCTATACATAAACACGCTAACAACAGCGGTGATCTGCAATAGCCAAATTATTCAATGATTGACTGATGTGTAGAGGGTGATAAAACTTCGAAAACGTATCTCCATGAGTGTATACAATTGTGTTAAATTATATAACAGCTAAATAAATCCGTGTCACTTGATTGGCGCATCTTGGGTCAAGTGACATTGATCATTTGGTCCAATTGACAGTAAACGTCACTAACTGTGCAATAGTACAATGTAAAGAAAATGATACATTGCACAGTTACCTTTTTGGAAAGACGCAACATCAGTCGCGGGCGTAATTTTAAATTGAGTACGCTTGCACTGTCCGCGGGCGCAGCATAAGACGTGTCGTTGCATTAAACCCGGCATGTACAGTGCCATCGATGTTGTCTCGGTTTGTTTCGTTTACAAAGATTTATTTAGCTGTCACATAAAACAAATAATGAATGTTTCTTATTCGCGTCAATGGTACAAATATTTCATTCGGTGAAAGATCAAATGCCCATTCAACTCGGCTTCACCTCGATTATCTGGAGCATGATCTTTCACGTCTTGAAATAGTTGTACCATTGCACTCTTACCTTACAACTCCGAAAAAGACACACACGATAATACCAAAAACAATCAGAATAAGTGACAGAAACGCGACAAGTCCAATCAGAACTGAAATGAAAACAAATGGGATATATTAATTTTGTATGCCATAATGATAACATGCATAAGGCCACGAAAAAGTATTCAATCATCAACCGTATCATCATTAATGAAAAACATAACTCTTATTTTCAAAGAAAAAGTTTCTATACAGTGTGTCCTAGAATGAAGTCATCAAAATTTCAACGCCACGTATTTCAAAACCTAAAAGCTCCTAAACAACCTCCAGCCAATGTAAGTTGGTGACAATAATGCCCTGAGCCTATCTAAAAATATCAGAAAATATAAGGCCCATATTATCAAGTGTTCAAACTCGTCTAGAGCTTCAAACGCACACGTCTAAAAAAATCATGGATTTTGTTCATTTTTGCACCAAAGCAAGAGGAGACATAATACATTGTCACTAAGTTATATTGGCTGAGGTTTAGTTTTTTGAAAACGTGGCGTTAAAATTATGATGACTTCATATCTATATACCTGCAATAAGAAGAGTGTTTTGAGTGGTTTCTTTCTGAGTGTCTTTTGTTTCTGGAACATTAACTGTTGATGTCTGTTCATTCTTTACGCCATTGCCGGATGCTAGATTTGTAACGGTCGGATTACCTATACCGAGGTCTGTACTAGGGGCTATCGTGGATGGTATATCACTACTAGGGTCTATGGTTGTTGCTAGTTCCGTCTCTTCTTGAAAACAAACAAAATCAAAGTAATATAAGAAAAAGAATATAATGAGCTGTGATATTTTGGTTCAAGACATTCAAAGGATCCAATTTGATACAGAAGATAAACAGGAATATATGATGAACCGAATATTATATACACCAGCTCCCCGATCAATGCAATCTACTGCCCCTATCAAGATTGTTTTCGGCCTAATCTTACCTTCACAATACGGAACTTCACTACTCCATGCACACTCATATGGAGTATTACCCACAATGCATTGGGTTACATTTGATCCACGCAACACATATCCAGTATCACATTGGAAGAGAGCTGATGACCCGAACCTGGGATAGTCTGCACCTTGAAACGTGGTTCCATTCCCAAGATCTTGTAATGCATCACAATATCCTTTTGTCACTGGATGAAGATAAAGAATGAGGAGGCGGTGAGAAGCCTTTAATTTGTCATCTTTGAAATCTAAAGGGTGATAATTAACTTAAAAAGAGATAATAAATAAGGGATTTTCAGAACAACGGCCTGTACATATTGCAGCTAGCGGTATAAAAGTGAGATCTCCTCGCTGAAACAAGGTTAAGAATACCTTCATAGCATGCACAATAGGCCCCTATCTGCGGTCGTTTAACCAATGTGTTCGCATTTCTAATATTCATATCTTATGCAAAAAATCTTATACGGAATATGATTGATACCTTTAACTGAATTTCCTTATTTATGGGTGAGGATTTGATTTTTGCTACTTTAAGACGTCGTATAATGATTTGCGAGCTTCACAGTAGAATATTGCCTTTGCAAGGAGGAGGAGATTACTTTTGTGAGCGTTTGTGTAGGGTCGACATTAATAATACTACGATCAGCCATCTTGGTCTGTGGGAAAAACCTTGATTTTGGGCAGAAGACGAATAGTTTTGAGACCATTCTGAACAAAATCGGAGACTTTTGAAATTTTGGACTCCCATAGGGCCAGTTCCGTGACCTCTGATATGACCTTTCACATATTTGGCTATAACTCCAGAACCTTATTTCAGACATAGACATAGGCAAAAGTATACTTTTTCTGCTTCGTTGTGATGAGAGGAACATGTTGATGTGGTTTTGAACGAGATTTGACTAGTAACATGTTATGGATGTCATTTTGGCGGCCATCTTGGATTTCTCAAAATGCTCAATGGTGCGGATTTTGCATCATTCAGTTCTGGAATCTATGGGTCTCAAAGATTAAGAATCAGATGAACAATTATTGTGCAGACTCCATTTTGCACTTTTTCTTTTTTCCCACAGACTATTTGTGTCCCATGGAGTAAAAACTGACGGTTAGATACAGATTTACAAGATGTTCCTGCAAAATCGATTGCAACACATGTACCATTATTTAAAAATAGCTTACCATCATACACGGCCATTTTCCAAATGAAACCACATGCCTGATTCGGATCTCCCGGGCAGTCAATTTTAGAACAATCTTCTTCTGGTGCTTTCCCATGGATAGTATACTGCGTATTGTCCATGCCACAAAAACACTGGCGACCGTCTTCTACTCCTGCATATCTTGGGACCGTATCAAAGAAAGGATTACTATCCAGTTGTCTGCAATGTTCTATACATGCTGTAACGCTCATCAGTTGAGAATCTTCGAAAGCCCCATAAGGCATCGCGCGCGGTAATTGATCCTTAAAACATCCAACGTAGTTTGGTTCTGTTTAAAGAAAAAATCATTAGTATCATACAGATTGTTGTAGATCAATTGACAAATGTATTTGGTGCAAATTCATATGCACAACATTTTATTAGTATCCCCTCCCCCTGTTTAATAATATCTACTAAAAACTGGCGAGGAAAGAAGGTATATATGTAATCAAAACAATGATATGTTTATTAAAAATGTTGAAACGTGAATATCAAGCTAATACGTACTGCGTTTCATTAAAGTTTCATTTATATACTTGTGCGTAGAACAAGAAAATAGCTTCCATTAATGCAACTAATAATTCAGGAATTTACGAGTTCTACAAATAATATAGAAGTAAAAAAACGAGCAGTGTAACAAAAGTGATTGTTCACAGGTTTGAGTATACTTTCATTGGAGCGCTTAAAGGTACATAGTCCGATTTTTCAAACTTCAGTTTTCACTGTCATATGAAAGATCACCAATGCTTCAATTTCAAATTTCAGTTAAATCGGAATAACATCTGACGTGGAAGACTCACATTGATATAATCTGTAAAACTTGTAGTAGAAATTTAGGGGTCTTGAATAAGGTTAAAGAATTTCTTCCTAAAAATATGTTGTACCAACTGTATATGTCGCTTGTGTTACCTTACTTAAATTATGGGATTCTTCTATGGGGCAATGCAAGTAAAGTCTAT
>JXSR01S074770.1:15702-29863 GCA_000969725.1 Ophiothrix spiculata | reverse complement strand
AAACAACATGTTTGACATTATGACCCCCTGTAAGGGCCCAAGTCCTGCTCATGGGGACCAGCTTGGGTGCAATCTACTCCTGGGGGTCCCTTTTTAAAAGTTGATGTGGTTGTAAAGGAGCAAAAACACAATAACTTAAATTTTTGATTAAAATGAAAAACTTGTTCTGTTTATGAGATAAATGGCTTTTTGTATCCAATATTGCTATACATTTGTATTGGAATGTACATTTTGAAATTGACCTACTGACCCTACGGTAGGTCACAGTTGGCCGATTTCATTATATATGGTGGGTTATAAAATTATAATAATTTAGTCAATTTTAGCATTCTTACTTTTTTTTTTTTCTTTTTTTTTTGAGGGGGTATCATCCACCCCCTCTCATTTTCCTATATTATCCAACTCGCACCATTATTTCCTTGGTGCAAGAACAATACATTGATACTATCCCTTTACAGTGGCATTACAGTCGCCAGTTGGTGCACCTAAATTAATAGGGAACCTGTCACCTGACCCGTTTTTGATTCTAAAGTGTCATTGAAGATTTTTTAAAAAGTGTTGAGTGTGTTGAAGTCACTGTAAGAAGCTGGGAACCACCAATAAAATAGAAGAAGAATGGTGGCGACTTTTTTAAGATTTTGGCTCAAATATGTGTTCCAAGAGCACAAATAATTATTGACTACATGTCCCCTTGCGACTTTCCTTGCGTTTATTAACAGTTTTTTGAGATTCTGGCCCAAATATATGCCACAAGACCATAATAAATATTGGCGACTTTTCCTTGTATTTTATTTTTTTCAATATCTCAAAATCGGGACGTCCCGATTTTTGGCCATTTTGAGAGTTGTAAATCGGGACGATCCCGACAAAATCAGGACAGTTGGCAGGTATGAGTCACTGTTGTTGACAAGGATTACCAATGAATTGTGACGACCTCTAAACGAATACAGACTGCTACAAACGGCATGAAATTGAAACGTCAAAGAACTGAGGGTTGCGGTGGCCAACGAGATCTCAACGACATCAAATCTTATACTATGTCATCCCAAAATGTTAAAACTTGTAACCGAAAGCGACCGATAGTAACGACAACCGGTATAGGTTAGAGGCGTGTGCCAACGTGAACTGACTTTAACTAACGAGGACCGGCGTAAATTTCAAAACTGCAATTCGCAGGTCTACGTTGCTTGTTGTTGCCCCCAATACGTCGCAATGTAAACGCACCTTAAGTAATCACTTAAATTTATGAGTAACGTTTACGGGCAACTGACATATGAGGCCCAAAAGGTACACCATAAAAATTTTAGGTAGCTTTTGACAACTGTAAAGGGACAAAAAGAGCTAAAAGAGGTCTCCAAAACGCACATAAGACTCACAAAAACTATTTTATTTTCAATCTCTTAACAAAATATACCATGTACGCAGTCTGTAATACACGCTAGCGGAACATCGTGGTATAATTTTTTTCAATGCGTGAGATATCAGGAGATTTAGGAGAAATTAGGGCCTATTTTACAAGAAATGTCTTTTTTTCCCCTCAATACTTATATTTAGATTTGGAGTTAATTGGTTTAAATTGTGTGATCACTTCCTATAAAAAACAAAACTCAATATTCATGACTTTAGAATTTACAAAACATAATAAGAAATTATACCAAGACCAATTAAATAACTAACCCCTGTCATAAAGCTACATATATATAGTATTCTCTTGTAATACAAAAATGTAGATACAAACTGCATAACTGAATACAAGAAAGTAAAACTGACCCTAGTCAATGCTGCCCTACCATAGCGAAAGGAAGTATTGATTAATGTCCAACATTTTTATCAGCAGTTATATAGTCATCATTGTAGGGCAGTATACTTCCTTTGGCATTGGTGCGGAAGCATGGACTTGGGGTGATGTATTGCTTTCCTGTATCAGCTGTTTAGAAACAGTTTTCAAAACTATTCCTTCTGATTGGCAGTCGGGTTTTGTTACATGTAGGTGACAATAAATTAAAGTAATTACATTTTGAAAATGTTAGCTGGCATATCAGAATTAATTACAACATGTAAACTCAAAACTTATTCTGACTTTTAAGGTCCCTTTCCATTGGCTGTTCCGTGTTCCATTTGTCCCCAATTGTCACTCGCCACACACACAAAAAACCTTTGTTTTGCTTAGTATCAGTGACCTTGTGTACGACAAATGCTCACTGTGCTTGGCCTGTGACAATTGGGGACAATGGCACACGGAACAAGGGCATATGCCACTGCGGAACAGCCAATGGATACAGGGCCTACATGCTGCACACATTTAGTGCAGTGGTGTAACAATGTGGGCAGAAAGACCCACAGAGTGCTTTGACCAAAAATCACAAAAAAATACATTTTTTGGCCATTTGGGCTTCCAGACAAGCTAAAAATAACGATTTTTTTTAAAAATGACTTCAGAAGGTGAACTTTAATTTAAAATATCCATTCGGATGTTGCGTCATTTTTATTTTTTTAGAATTTTGGCCAATATTTTAGTTTTCATGCCAAATAAGGTCTAAAAATGACCAAAAATGAAAAAAAAAAGTGAATTTTGGACCTTATTTGGCATGAAAATCAAAAAATTGGCCAAAATCCTAAAAATTAAAAATGACGCAATCATCCGAATGGGTGTTTGATTTTAAAAAGTCCCATTCCGAGGTCATTTTTTTTAAATGTTATTTTTAGCTTGTCCTGAAGACTAAATTGCAAAAAAATATGTTTTTTGTGATTTTCTCAAAGAAATGTCATTTTTGGTCAAAAATCAATATCACCATCATGTTCCTTGTGAAAATTACTTTCTGGAAATGTATACTTTTATTAACTTTAAGCCAGTAGCGTAGCCAGCGGGGGGCAGACTGTCCCCTGGACAACTAAAATGGGGACGGAAAAGCGAAAAAATGGGGACGAGAAGGGGAGAAAAGAAGGGGAAGGAGAGAGAGAAAGAGAAGGAAAGGGGAAAGGGAAGGGAAAAGAGGAAAGGGGAGAGAAAAAGGGGGAAGGAGGGAGAGAAGGGAAAAGGGAAGGAGAAGGGAAAAAAGGAAGGGAGAGAAAAAAGGAGAGGGACAGACAAGAAAGAGGGAAAGAACGAGTAAGAGAGGCAGAAAAAGGGAAACGACACCCATAGGCGACAGAAGCAGGGGGATGGGGACATGTCCCCCCTATAAATTTCACGAGAGGGGACGGACCCCCTAAATAAATAAAGAGGACAGGAAGTTGAAATTTTCCCTTTATTTTGATAATTTAAATGTGAAAAACAAAAAAAAAATTGTGCGAATTTTCAGAGATTAAGTCAATTTTCAGTAAAAAGTTGCAATTTTTGCGATTTTTCAAACATTTTTTACTTGAAATTAGCCGATTTAACTTAATTTTTTTCGCGCGCATTACAAAATATAAAAATTTTCCTCCGACCATTTTAGCTCAAAAAAATGTTTGACTAAAAAGAAATTAGCTGCAACCCCCCCCCCCCCCCCCCCCCTTAAAAATTTTAACCTTCCTCCGCCACTGACGACACCGATGTTTTAGGGACGATACTGACTTTTGCCCCCTGGGACTGACAATCCTGGTTACGCGGCTGCTTTAAGCACTTTGTTCAAAAGTTATGGTACAAAATAAATTTGCAAAAACGTACAATTGAGTAACGTGCTTTCCCCCTTAAGAGCACCTGTAACTGATGAAGGAAGAACAAAAAAATGGCAATAAAAGAAATGCAGGCCAAAAACTGTTGAGAGTGTTTTTGTTTCTTGTATTCAACTGTTAAGATAAAAAGTTTCAAAAGTATGCCTGTTGAATGTTGTGTTTAGTTGCTCAAGTAATTTGATTTTACTTGTTATCTGCCATATATCAGAATTACAACTTGTGCACTCAAAGGTGGTCATGCGTCATATATTGGGTAACCTAATAAAGCGGTGGAGTAACATATTCCCTTACTGCACTATGTTTTTCATGTCGTAATTCCCTTATTTTATGTCATATATTAGTAAATTTGGTGTCATATGAGAGAGGAATACGTATATTTTCATAAAATGAAAACTGTATGTGTTGAGCTAATTTGGTTTTTAATTAGGATTGATTAATGTGTTAATTAATCAAAGCGGTGGAGGATGAGGAGCCGCAGGATGAGGAGCCCCTTATTTACATAATTGGCCGCTATTCCCACATACTTGCATAGATTTTCATAAAATTTGGACACAAGGATCCTTTAGGTAAGGTGACACGTGTGACATAAAAGTTTATGGAATTGAAGGTGATCTAGGGTCATCTGGGGTCAAAAAACCTCTAACGGTCAAGATAGGTACAAGTGTTTGGAAAATCTGTCACTATTCCCACATACTCTCATTAATTTTCATAAGATTTGGGCACTAGGATACCCCTTTAGAGAGTGACATGTGACATGAAGAATCGGGGGTAAAAGTATTTTTAGGGGTCATCTGGGTTCATTATTTGTTTTAAGTTTGATCACCCTGACTAAGCGATTGGATGATTAATGAAAAACTAAAAAAAGGGGTTGATCTGGAAGATACTGGATAGTACTTGTGATGTATGTAGCTATACTGAATATTAAGCATGTTCTTTGTTACAAAATTGCATCTGGAAAAAAAACATTTTTCAAATATTTCTTATGTTACACCCTGTATATTTTGTGCACACCCTGTATAATGACCTTGGAATTATATTAGGATGATTCCTTAGTTTTTACCCTTTAAGATATATACTTGTCTTATCCCAATGTGAGTAGTTTACGTAACACAAAGTGACAGCTCCTGGTTTTGCCCATTATCGGTGTGTTACCGAAAAGTAACCCAACTTATGAGGCATGACCAAGTACATGTAGTCAGGCTTTAAGGGTATTAGCCACTATTATCAATGTGAATTTCAACTTTCCATGACACAAATACTGATTGTATTGCATATATCTTGAAAGCCCTTCCAACTGCTAACTTTTACCCATTTACCATTCCTAGCTATCAAACTTAAATATTTTTAAGTACACAAAACAATTACCTATGCCTGAACTCTTATATCGCCACCAATATTAAAATTAAGTGATAGTGTTTCTAGAAAGAAATTGTTAAATTCTCAAAATTAAAACTGTTTTACATCTACAATGTATAGATTAACCTTTTTTGGTAATAAGATACTGTGCAGTCACATTTTTTTCTACATTAACTTGAAATAAGCATCATGGTTTCCAAATACACTCTAAAGTTCCATTTTGATTAAAAGTGTTAAAGGGACTAGCCTAGATTCCACCTAGAAATAAAAACTTATGGAAATACTCAAAAT
Source organism: Ophiothrix spiculata (assembly GCA_000969725.1). Lineage (NCBI taxonomy): Eukaryota > Metazoa > Echinodermata > Ophiuroidea > Amphilepidida > Ophiotrichidae > Ophiothrix > Ophiothrix spiculata. Next base: position 24,559 of record JXSR01S074770.1, on the reverse strand, counting down.
ATAGCTAAAACGTATAGTAAAATAAAAAAAACTGTAAAAATTTACACACAAATGGCTCAAATTGAGAGAGAACTTATTTGCAATATATTGTTCTTTGATGGTGGTATGACTATCCTGTGTTTCCTAAATCCTAAATTTCTACCTCAGATGGATTTACCAGATAAAAGATCAAACAAAGCTCCTAGATATTATTTAATAGATATTAAAAGAGGAACAATTTAATCAAAAATAATTTGTTTGACCATTACATGTTTATAAAACAAGATGTTTTTAAGTTTTCAAACTAGAAAAACTGTTTTCACACCACTTTTTTTCGCCGGCGAAAAAAATTAAAGTAGGTTAAAGAATTGCAATTTTCTCCAATATTCCTCAAAATCATGGAAACTACTTGTAGGTTATATTACTATTTACATGTTCTATCGATTAAAGTAAAAAAAATATGTAGGTAAAAAATAAGTGGGAAGAATCTAGGCCAGTCCCTTTAACTATAAAAAAAAATCAAAATCAATTTAAAAACTTAAAACCTTGCAATTCTTTTTTATAATCAACAAACAACCCAATTAGTTGTCCCAAAAATTTTTAAAATGGATACATAATTTGCTATACCATACTTTATATTATATTCCAGGTGTGCATATATGTGATGCCTCACCCCAAAAACGGGGAATTTGCGACAGGACGCTTTTCAAGAAAATTATGAAAATAGGAAGCAAAAAATAAAGAAAACAATAAGAATTTCCAGCAGATTTTCTATGTGCGGCTCGGACCGTAGAACCCATACCGATCTTTAAGGGTTATTTTTGAGAAAAAGTGCACCCATGTTTCTAGGATTTTGCTCCAAAAATAGGCTGATTTTTCAAAATTTTATGGGCTCGCATTTTCACCTTTTTGGGACCATTTTAGCATATTTTCTTGCAAATGTGACCCATGTTTAGGGTTTTTGGTGCTAAAAATGGGACCCATGTTCAGGGATTGTTTGTCATCCCCGTATACCTTCATATGTGAGTACCCCCCCCCCTCCCCCGGGATTTCAACCATCAATGGGTGACAGTTGAAATCCTTCACAAACCCTCATCTAGCTCTGAGGAGCATGATTTGAATTTCCAAATAATATTGGTTTGAGAAAAATCTGGTCTAGGCCCAGAAATACCAGGTCTACCTTGAATGGGGCATTAGCAAATTCAAAATGATAAATGTTGGTACATGGAGATAGTTCTGTCAAGCAGCTGTCTATAAATTCAGAGTTCTATCTTCCCCAAGTAAAAATCAATTCAAAAAATGTATTTAAAAGAGCCAGTCTCCAGATAGGGAATGGTCATATTACAATCACAGCCTTTTCAGTATGGATTCAGTATTTAGAAGAGCCAGATATACAGTGTGTCCCAGAATGAAGTTATCAAGATTTCAATGCTACATAATTCAAAAACTAAAGTATTCAAGACAATGAAACTTTGTGACAATCATGCCTGATGTCTTGACTTGCTGTGGTGCAAATATAAAGAAAATCCATGCAATAGTTTTCTAGACGTGAGCGTTTGAAGCTCCACAGGAGTTTGGACACTTTTCCCAGTTTGAGTAAGTTGTGAAAATTCCACGGCAACGAAGAACGCCATCTTTTCAGACATAATCATGATAATATTTGTTCAATTATAAGTGTTCTTGTTTTCGAGATTATTTTAACCTATATCTGGTCAAGTAAAAATCATTTAATAAATTTGATTAAGTAATCGTTTAGGAAAATCATTTAGCGGGCCATTTGAAAGCACGCTAAAGGGCTGGTACTCTGGTAGCAGTGGTTGTAGGAATATGGTAATTCAAAGCAAACATAACACCTCATTTGTCAATGGAGAAAAGAGTATCATGATTAACCAATATCTGCAAAGTGCAGGTATCATTGAAACAATGGAAACATTTTATTTAACATATCCAGGAGCCATATATCCTCATCGCACGAGTAGCCCATTTTAAAATGTACGAAAATATAAAGCTTATGGTATCAGATGGCAGAAGGAACTGCAAAAAAAGAAGCATGTGGACGCCAAGGTAGAAACCGGGTTAACATTTAGCTGAACCTTTATTAAGACTTCAAGGCATCATCAAGGAGAAGCAAAATGTGAAACAAAACAGGAATGTTGGAAAAAGATGACATCCTTGCTCGCATACTTCTGCTGAAAATTACCACTGGATTTTTACGACCTCTCCAAACTGGGGAAAGTGTCCAAACTCCTCTGGAGCTTCAAACGCTCAATTCTAAAAAAATAATGCATGGTTTTTCTTTATTTTTGCACCAAAACAAGTGGAGACATCAGGCAAAATTGTCACGAAGTTTCATTGTCGTGGATAATTCGGTTTTTGAATTATGCAGCATTGAAATCTTGATAACTTCATTCTGGGACACACTGTAGTAATGGTACAGTGTATATCCATATGGGAGATTGGAGGTCTACTTTCAGCTCAGCTACTTAACTATATAGAGCCAACCATCATCATTGCATATATGCAAGACAAGTTATTGACTCATTCACAAACCACCTTGTTGAAATTTGCTTCAAATTCACACCAGCTTTCAAAGTCACCCCAGCTTATGGTATACCTACTCTACATGAAAGATTTAACTATGTATCACAAATTTGCTTTAGAAGTGATCAGCAACCAGTCATAACCACAGCTCACAGCATTTACACTAGTGACTATTTGGCTACCGGCTGCTTTTTGTGCTAGGATCCACATGAATAGTTTGGACTGATTATGGCATCACTTCTACATGTATGCGGCAAATACATGTTACCTCATGAAATAATAACTGATCAGCAAATTTATACATGTATGTAAAACCATTTCAATTCTCACAAATTCTTTAAGCTAACATCAACAGTGTCATAATCTCGATTGATGTCACTTGAATCTTGCACTGATGTCGCTTGTGGAATTGCATGATGTGGGGGAATCCCAGGGGGAGAAATAATCAAATCAGAGGAAGAAGACCCCTGTATATAAGAAGGATGCGGAACAGAAAAAACAATGTGTCCATCTGAAGCCAACCTGTCCTGGGGTCCTTCCACAGTAGAAAGGTCCATTAATGTGGAACTATACATTGCGACGTTTGCTTGTGTGTTGCCTACTTTTTCCGATTTCCGTTTCCGTGATTTTACGCTGTATTTAGCCGGACGATAACTCGGTGGTTTCTTCTTGTCATGCTCCTGTATATTTCCTTCACTATCCATATGTCTACTTTGATGTATAGTTAAAGATTTCTTAAGCTTAAACACTTGCATGCAATAATCACACTGAAAGGGTCTCTCAATCATATGGCTTACAGTCTGGTGCTTTATCAAGTTCTCTTTTCGTTTCGTTACAAAATCGCATTTATCACATTTGTGTGGTTTATCTGGATTGTGAACTGACATATGAGCTTTCAAAAAGCCTTTATTCTTGCAAGTGTACCCACAAATTTCACAAACATATGGACGTTCACCGGTATGATCCATCATATGATTCTTAAGATGAGTTGGCTGGTAGAAAGCGCGGTTACAAATTTCACAACGATACGGTTTCTCTTCCATATGTCGTCGTTCATGATACTTAAGGTTCTGTTTTTGAGCGCAGCGAAACCCGCAAAATTCACACATGTATGGCTTGACACCAGTATGAATCATCATGTGATTTTTCAATTGAGTCTTATCTCGGCACATTCTTGAGCAGTATTGGCAGCGGTGCTGCTTATCGGTTCCCGTGTGTATCAATTCATGTCCCACTAAAGTATGTTTATCCTTAAAGGCCATTTCACATGGTGGATAACTACACTTAAATGGTCGGTAATCAGAATGCAGTCTCTTGTGAATTTTTAAATTGCTTCTGCGTGGGAAACGGGCATCACAAGAGTTGCATTTGAAAATTTTATCTATCAAGTCCACCGATGGATGAAACTTAGCAATATGTCGAGTGACAGGAAATACAAATGCATACTTTTTGTCACAATATGCACATTGAAACTGTTGTTTTGGATCATCTGACTTGGTGATGTACTCGCGTGCTTTAGGATCCATGTCTGCAACTACCGATTCATAGTCAAATTTTAGTCCGTTGGACGTCTTCTTTCCATCTTCATCTGTAGTATCATTCTTATCATCTACAGACATATTGGCATTCTTTTCATCTTCAGACATATTGGCATTCTTATCATCTACAGACATATGGACATTCGTTTCATCTACAGACATATTGGCAGTCTTTTCATCTAAAGACATATTGGCATTCTTTTCATCTACAAACATATTGGCATTCTTATCATCTACAGGCATATTGGCATTCTTTTCATCTACAAACATATTGGCATTCTTTTCATCTACAGACATATTGGCATTCTTATCATCTACAGACATATTGGCAGTCTTTTCATCTACATACATATCAGCAGTCTTTTCATCTTCAGACATAGTGGGATCTTGAGCCTGTGAATCATCCATATCGTCATCATCATTTGAAAGATTCTCCTCTGGTTCAATCAAAACATTTGGTATCTTTTGATCCTCTTCATGTGAACCATCTTTCTCTAAAGCATCTTCTTTGTTAGGTTCAGATTTAATAGTAGTTTTCTCAGGCACTCCCTTTTCTTTTTCTTCAACTTTGATATCAGTCTGTGTTACATTCAAGTCACTTTCAGCCCGTTTCCTAGACTTACTTGGTGTGTCTGTCATATTTGATGTATCATCTTTAGTCCGTTTCAAGGTTCTCTTCTTTCTAGGCTTCTTCAGAGTTTGTAAACAAAGTGAACATTCGTCTGCTGTGAACATAGGTCTGGAATCTTGTTGGAATATCAAGTTCTCTAGCTCTTCTTTAACATCTCTGACACGTTTTGCCCCACACTTGTTGCAAAAGTTTAACTGTGTCATTTTGGAAATTAGATTGGCCGTTTTCTTCCTTCTGTATTGTCTCCACTTCAAACTGCAACAGAAAAAGATAGAAAGACCAGAAAAAAAATGTTAAATAAATTATGAGGCAAACATATTACAAAACTTTGGTTCATTAAAGAACAACTTATAAATCAAGACTTTAATAATAATTCAAAACCAAGTGGTTGGTAGGAGTAACATTCATGAAGATCTTGCTATAATGAAAAATTATAAAAAGATCTTTTGTACTTCATTGTTTATAGAAGCAGCAGTTGATTTGCAGATCTTAAGGTCTTTCAAGCAAAAAAAACAAAACAACAACAACAACAAAAGGCTGTGTTTTTCAATTTATTAACATAATTTCAAATAATAGCTAGCCTTGGTCCAATGCTTAAGGTCCAGATGCACTTTACAGTTATTTTTGTGGTTTGCACACATTTTCACTCAGAATGTCTCTTGAGGTGTACAAATTTTACAATGGTCTAAATGTTCATCCTGAATAAACATTTTGTTCTAAATTTTTCACATGGTGAACAATTTTCACCATTGCTTAAAACGTTGCTATTATTTCAAGGTCCACTTGCCATGAGAAGATATAATGTACCAATGATATGAGGATCAAGGATCTTTATGAACTTAGGCCTGCTAGTATACACATTTAAATAGCCCTACACATCCCATACTATCCAACATCAAAGAATGTCTCCCAAGGACCACCAGAACTGAAAAACCTCATTTGGTAGCTTAATCATAATCTACATATCAATGGCACAAGTTAAGGAAGTTTTTGAGATCAGAGTCTTCAGAGTTTGTGAATTCGCGATAGTGGTGGACAGCTCTTTGGACCTCAAAAGAGACGTGCGGTATTTTGCACTTTAATAAGGCATTTTAGACGCGCTATTGCGCGTGATCACTCTCGCGCGTGTCATATTAAAAGGCCTGTAATAATGGGGTTTTTTATGTTATAAAATCTGAAGAAAAAAATGTACTTTGCTGCTTAGGATTATGTAATATTTCTAGATTTTGGCATACACTGTAATAACACTGTCACAGTGGTATTCAGGTGCATCGGAAACGTGTATGGCAAGGCTATGACTGCATCACTTATCAGACAAAAAAGTGAGGAAAAGGCCCTTTCTTATCAAAAGAGATTTCAACAAATAACAAAAATGCAAATAATCTACTATATCGCCACGTAGTATAGGCCTACTACAAATTATATTTCAAAGCACCATCTTCTGTCGACTTTTTGAAAGTTTGATTCCATGCAGGGTCACATCTTTACCCGAGATTCAGGCTTGGACCAGGGCTTGGGTTGGACCATTTTTTTTTTCAATGCCCCTAGAGTCAGCCCTAGATACAGGGTGTGTCAAAATGAAGTTGACCGATGGTTTTAAATACCATAGTTCTTTTGATATAAAGTCATAAATCTCAGTTAAATCCGTTATAACTGATGCTGTACATCTTAAAGTATGTCCATAGAATGTCTGCATGAACTTGGATTTCTCAGCCTTGAACAAAGGCTAATTTATACCATGCAAGTAATGTAGTCAATGCAAATCCATAAGGTTGATTTTAACTAGAATTCAGCCCGCTAGTTAAGGTCTGCTAGTTTGAAAATAAAATAGGATCTGCTCATTCCAAATGTAAGTCCGCTGCAAGGGTACATCCTATAAATGTTAAACTTTAAAACGGCAAAGTCAACCACATTTTTTTTTGGGGGGGGGAAAGAGAGGTTAATTGAGAGCTGCTCTGCAGAAATGAGCGGAAAGTCACCTGTTTTAATTCTTCATATTCTTAGCTTTAAAATTATGTATAATATGTCTTTTTTTTCATCATAGTCCAACTAAAGATTGAAATACAAGGTAGCCCACAGAATATCTAGTAATAAGCTGCAAATCGAGAACCTTACAAGTTAATTATTACATTTTGTAGTTATTATTGAGTACAATGGCAAACTGTAATTAATCATGTGAATATTTCTTAGTATTTGGCTTTCGAATCTTAAGGTATAGTGAAAAGAATATACAAGAATGCATAGTTGTAGGTCAAAAAGAAGTCTGACCTATACAATGGTTTTCACTTGTTAGAGACCATTTTCATTTGTGATTTTCCACTCATTTCATCAGAGTATCTCTTATTTTTCTGAACATTGCAAATATTTGATAACAAAGAATATAAGAACACAATTTCTGATAGGAGTTTTTTGAATCTGATACAACAAATTTTGAATTTTTTTAGAGAAAATAACATTTCTGGAAGCCCAATTTTCAGACAAAGATAACTACAAAAAAAATATTTCAGAAACTGTGTTTCATATTACATTGAAATTTGAATAGCTTCAAAATGAATTTTACTAGTCTATTGATGCAAATCCATTAAAGATGATACTCACATAAAAATAATTTACTTCCTTTCACGATCGAAGCTCAGTCACTCTTTTCTGCACTTCATTCAGGCTGGCAATCGTGTTGGGTTGATGGTCTTGAATGCGATGTCATGACTTGGTTGCTTTTTTTTTTAGATGAGTGAAATAAAAATCAGCTTCAACTTTATTTTCCACTGATTTTCATCTACATTTGTCTAGAAATCAATTTGCCACTATACTCTGTAACAAACAAGTAGTGGTAACTTTAAAATTGATTTGTGGCCAATTAAATTTACTACACTCGCCTGAAGAAAACCTTTTCACTTTTACGCATCTTGTGCGCTGAGGTTTAAGTTCGCACGCAACTCAAGCGATACTTGTGAGCTTGCATGATTTGACAGATCTGTTTCTCTGTGACTTGATGATTGATTTGATTGGTTTGATGTTTATGCATGGCAACGTTCGGGCTAGATCGCGGTTTCACGTTTTTGACGCATTTTTATGAAAAAAACCCTTTGATTTGGAAAAAGCTGAAGTGGGTCCAATTGGATGCAATAAAATTGACTGCAAAATGGTACATTCTGAAGTGGACTCCTTTAAAATTTGTTAAATTATAATAAATACTTAGCAGGATGGTAAAAAATCTTCTAAAACCCTTAAAATTCAAATTGGACCCCTTAAATTTGAAAAAATAGGGGGCTTAAAGGGTCCGTCGGACCCCTTGAAATTCCATCGGACCCCTTAAATTTGAAAATTGGGATGTTTAAAAGGTCCAGTGGACCCCTTAAATTATTTTCTAGCGCCAACGTTGATGCATGGTGTGATTTGGTCCCGCCCCGAATGAAAAGGTTTTTCTTCGACTACTTATACTAAATATTCTGTGGACTGCCTTGGATTGTAGTCTTGATATAGAAAATGAAGAAAGCAGCCTGCATCTGGAATTCTCTACCTAAATACATTACATCTTCAGAGAAAAGGACCTGCTTTAAAAAGGAGGTGAACCATTATCTTGGCAACAACTAGTCAGCACTACACTTTATTTCGTACTGCTGTTAATGCCATGGTGAGAATTCAGCACTGATAAAAGAAAATGATGTGCCATTCAAAAGATGAGAATATAAAGAACTAAAATATTTATTAAACTCGATTTTTGAAGTTTACAAGTCAAGTATGGATTGCCGCAACACAATTAAGCAACAGCTAGGTACCAATCCAGATGTCACATGCAAATTAATGAATATGAATTAGCAAATTATGAATTATGTTTTTAACAATTGACAATTAAAAACAAATGATTGATATTGTGTGTATGGCTAAATTATTTCTTTGTCACCTACTTGCCATGCCCCCTGTAATAACCCCATGTCATGGCATGGGGCCCAATAGACCACTTTCGTATGTCCCATAATTAATGCATCTTGAAAGTACCACAAATACGGAACCTTGTGACGTATCTTGCTCAGTCTACCATATTTGAAGTTCTGCACATTGCGCACAACTCGACTGCGCAAGCTACGTCACAAGGTCCCGTATTTGTGGTACTTTCAAGATGCATTAAGGGACATACGAAAGTCGTCTATTTACAATCTTTTAATAA
>JXSR01S074768.1:3335-16466 GCA_000969725.1 Ophiothrix spiculata | reverse complement strand
ACTGCCAGCCTACTTTATTGACTGCCTGTTGAATCATTCACCACAATGGTACCCATCCTAGTTGATTTCTAATGATGTGACAGTCAATTCAGAGTAGGGCAGGGTAGGGTAGGGTGGGGCAGGGCAGGGTAAGAACTAGGGCGGGGTATGCCTGGTTTGGTTTGGTAGTATAGGGATGGGTTACTGGGTGGATAGCAAATTGGTATGTTGGTGACCAGTGTAACATGAAGATGGGTCAAAGTTCAAACAGTTTTCAATATGCTCTGAACATGCAAAAATTAGAACACTCAAAAATAAAAAAATTAAATTATGCACATTAAGGATTCTTTAATTACTCAAATTACCACAAGACCTAGCCCCTCCTTTCACCTAATATGGGTCATGAGGTTTCTAAAATATGCCACTTAAACCATCGACTGCATAAAGTATGCAATTTATTTTTTAAGCATATTTTGTGCGAAATCACTGCTGGCATCATTTCAACCATAAGCCATTTAAATCAAATTTTGTTAAATATGCAAATTATATTAACATATTTTGCACCCAAAACACACCTGGCATAGTTTTAACACTGTGCCCAATTATTTCCCATATATTATCTAAATCACAGTTTATCTTCTCGAAAAAGTTGTAAAATGGACGTTAGCTGATTTGCATGATAACTCTTCATATACCAACCTTAGAAAAGCACCTGTGCCACGGTTAACATACAGATGACCATCGGAGCAAACAAAGCTATCGCCGTTAACGTTGCTATTGTTGTCTTTCTCTGGTAGAGGAGGCAAGTTAATCGGTGTAACCCATCTTCCAGTGTAACTGTCATAATAGTAACCACAATTCGTATCAATGCCAAGTATATCCTGAATAGGTCAATAAATAAACATGATTTTATGATACATACATCAAAACATCTATCCACGCTTCCACATTTGTGCTGTCCCTTACTAGCCTCAGGCCTACATAACAATTCTTTTTTGAAATCAAACCTCACAACATTCTATTTTAGGCTTCAACGTTTCTGTCTCAAAAGTCTGTTGTTTTAAACATAGGTCTAGGCCTTTCGAATCTGCAATATCTTTCACAGCATGATAATTTTCCACATCGTCAAAATCTAATCTGTATCATATAAAACGGATCAGATTACTTTATCCGTTTGCGGTGCGGTTGTGGTGCGTTTTGCACTATAAGGGTACTGGTAGTGGTACATTGTATAATGTAAAGCACACGATTGAATGGTATCAGGACCTGCATTATATCACTACCAGTACCCTTACAGTGCAAAACCCCCAAATTTGTTTTGTTTATTGATGAATGCAAGTCTCTTGAGTACCTTGTCGAGATTTTTTATTGAAAAAAGTTTTTCTTAAATTTCTGTCATTTTTTTAAAGATTTGTGAAGGGAATTTATAAATTACCCACCAGGAGAAACCGCATGCGGCATCAATACATGTACATTCAAAAGTGCTTATTAGCTTCAGAGGCTCTGCCCCTTGAACCCACCGGGGCTAGTTAAAGGTTCTTCAACGGTATGTGTGTCTTTTTTATTTTGGTCGCTCACCTCACACACACCGTTGAAGCAACGAACGGCGATTTACGAGGAGCAACGTAAATAGATAGCGAGCGAAGCAAAAATGATTCGCTCCCAAAATCTCTTTTACCAGTCTTCACTTGCTACGGTCAACCAAGTGAATTTACGCGAATGTCCCGTCTGTTACAGTCATAAATGTTGTATAACGAGACTAAATTGTTACGTGAATGAAATTGACGGTTAATTGACAAGCAAATTTAGTCCCGCTGATTAACACGGGGAGAGAAAAGATCCTCAATTTCCAAAAAATGCAGAAAGTTTTAGCGGAATTTAAATTATTGATGTGAAAATTAAGGAAACAATGATTAGGTGCAGACCAATTTGGGAGTGAGTATCAATATTTTAAAGGGAAATTTTTGGCGCTCCTCGGTTTTGTATAGCTCAATGTGCAAACTTAGTATAGGGGAGAATTCGTAAATGATAAAAGACCTTCCAAATAAAAGAGAATGTCTTCTACCCGGTCTTACTAAGTTTGCTGCAAACTAACCGGGGCCCTAGACCCCACGCCATTTGTTTGTCCGACCAACCAAAAATTTGTGGCTACGCGCCTGCATAAGATCAAGCATCCAGCTGCTTGTTGCATACTTCAAGGTTTATAGAATATGAGTGTTGACCGTATGTATACTTACATTAATCATGGTCCTTGTGGCAAATAAGTCTGGTTCTCTGAAATGGAGGGGTGCGTCGCCTGTTTTGTGGCTATCGAGCATTTGTAACGCCTTGTTGATCAATTCTCTACACTCAGTGATGGCATACAGCTTGGGACACTTTAACAGAGTCATAGACAGATGGCCAACAGGAACGATTCCTAATCGGATCTTTCGGATAAGATTGGGTGCAAATTGTTTGCGATTCTCCCAATCATGCTCTAACCATGCTATGGTAGTGTCAAATACCTGAAAAATAAAAAAAAATATTATTCTGAGATTTGCCCAGACAAGAATCAGAATCGCAAACGACGGAGACCAGATAGTTTTAAGGAATGGTACATATCTCTTTTTTTTTTTTTTTGGCTAGACGAAAATGGTGAAAAGGTCAAAATTTGTTTTTGACATAAAACGCATTTATGTATAAGCTTTAATTAAACCATACATCCAAGGTCAATTATGCGCTGAAGTGCAATTATTCAAGGTTAATTGATCAAGATTTTGAAATTGTAATCAGTTAATTGAAAAATCAATTTGCGGCTATTTTTTATTTCCAGATATTCAGTAGAATCTAAGACAAGACATTAAAATGTCTTGGATTTTGATCTGTAAATGGAAAATAGAGAAAGAAAGAGTAGCATATTATACAAGGGAATATCAAAAAGTTTTAAAGATCACCCAGAAGGGAAGGAGATATATCAATGAAATTTTGTCAGGATGGTCACTCATCCTTAGGTACATTATGTTGCAAAAATGATGTCAATGGTATTTATTCTACGAGTCTATTATACAGCTAACAGGTGGTGATAGATGTCAAGAACCTGCCTCCGCTAACCAGATAAACTGTATAGGAAATCTAAGATACTTTTTAACTTCCTGCAATTGAAGGGTTGATGTTTAGATGTTTGATACCATAGTATTATAGGTTAGGATCTCCTTTTTCCATTGATACCAAAATTATGGAAATCAACTGATGTCATTATGACATAATATTCATGGCCTACCTCAAAATGTTGATTTTTAGTGAAATACAATGTTGATTTTTAGTCTAAAAGAGGAGCACTATAATGTCGGTCTGTGGACAGTCAATTTTTAGTGGACAAAGATTTGATACTTTGTACAGTGGCTATGTAAAGATGACTTACGGTTTGCATGATAAAATAATGTTCCTGGCTGTATTAAATGTATTTCTTCTTAGTGATCTTTAAAACTTTTTGATACCCCCTTCCATATCATATAAAAGCCAAGATTAGAGACTTACCTGCTTTTCATTTTTCAAATCATTTCTGCTAAGTATCCCCTCTAGCAACTCCACCGTCATTAGATTTAAGAAGTTATCGGTGGGCAGAAAAACTTTTGCTATAAACCGTTTCGCAGGTTCGATCAACTGTTCTAATTCATACTTTATTGCTGTTGTCAAACTCCTTATAGCCGCTTTGACATCTAAGTTACGACCTTGATTCAACTCATCTATTAAGAACTGCTCACACCTCTTCAAGACCAAGTCCAGTTGTAAATAGTGGGACATTTCTAAGACGTCTACTACAGTTTCTACAGAGAGAGTCAACTCGGAAGAATAGATGTAGTCCAGTATGACCTAGAAGACAAATCATGTTATAAGTTGAGATGACTCTTGAGTGATTTTTTCATAACACAACTTACAAGAGATATAATTTCCTATTTTGCATTTTCTAGAAAAATACAATTTTCAGACAGAATAAATACAAATTGAAACACCATCAAACCCTTAGTTATCTTTTAGCAAACATATATACAGGGTGTCCAAAAATTAACTACCCTTTTTTAAATGCTTATAACTTTAAAACTAGGATTCGCATGGCAACTATAGACATATATATTGATAGAAGAAACTTGTAGAATTAATTTGGTACCAAACATGATATAATTGTCATTTTTGAAAATCATTTTCTACGTAAATTACGTCAAACGTAAAAAGCCTACTTTCATACTGAGAAGAAAAACAAATGTGCGAGTCACATGTAGAGGAGGGATCAATCTTTGAAGACAGGAGAATCATTCATGATCATTTTAATGACCAATTGAGCGAAACAGCTTTTACAATGTTAATACAAAGATTTTTGATTGTGGTTTTGTCTTAATAATTACATAATGCTCATTAAAATGTTTTTAATTTGTCAAAGCGTAACTCTCGCATTATGCTCATTTTTAAATGGTACACAACAGCATTATCCCTTATTACACATTCAAAGTTACACTCACAGGGACATACCAAATTACCTCCTTTTTATCCAGATTAAGCTGCCTAGTATTTCAGAATATGTTCTAGATGGCCTCCTTGCAGATTTCAGGAAAAAAATCTTTAGCTCTAAAGACAAAGCTCTGGACGTTTGTGCATGCGTTCTTCTTGATCTTCCTGTTTTCACTGGTGATGTTCTGTTTCAGGTCAGGAATAGTCCAGGGTGTTAGGATGTACTGTCCTTCAGATAACAAAGTAATCGAGCGGACTTAAATCATGGGAGTGAAAGGGCCAGGGTTTCTTTGTCTTGGGCAATATGATTGTTCATGAAAAAGTTAATTAATAAAGCAATTCTAACCCGTTTAGCTGTATGAGGTGTCATGCCGTCATAGTGAAGTGGCAGAAGAATATCAACACTGTATGATATATTGGCTCAACCACTTTGAACTTTCAGACTTTCTTGTTATCTTAGAAGTTTACTGATTGCATAATGTTTGGTACCAAAAAAATTCTACAAGTTTCCTCTATCAATACATATGTCTATAGTTGCCATGCGAATCCTGGTTTTAAAGTTATAAGCATTTAAAAATGGGCAGTTAATTTTTGGACACCCTGTACATGTATTCCTCTGGAATTAATAAGTTAGGCTATTTATAAGGGCACAGCAGTGACTGCCTTAGATTTTGTGGTGTTTTTAGGGTGCATTGCGGCAACAGCATGGCGCTGGGGCATCAACGGCAAATGCCTTCGATTAAAATTAACCTTGCCCCAGTAGTCCTTATTAGCCTATTGCACACTTTCGCCATTTAGGGGGAGAGCCTCGATCGTCCTGGCTTGCGAGATAAATGGGAACTTGCATAATATTACGATTAACAGTTTGATCCCCTCTTTCAAAAAACACTGACCATGCATGAAGTGAATACATCGTTATACAATATACTAGTGTAATTGACTGTTAAATTGAGGCTTTCCCCGCAAATGGCGAACCGCAAGTAGCGAATAGTCCATTATTGTGAAACTGAAAGACACACAGATGGAAAAATGTTGTTTTCAAGAACAAAAGAGTTAAGGGGCAGCTTAATTCCCTTTCCATTTTTAAGTAGAGACTACAAAATCTCCAAAAATCTAAACGAAAAACCTCAAAAAGATCCATTAAACCCCTCCCCGAAAAACTTAAATTTTAGAGTTGGAAAAAATTTAAAATGAGGGTCATATTCTAGATTGATGGTAACTAAATGTTGGTTAGACCTAAAATATGTTATAAGCTTGCTAAATTTTTTAACCCAAGACATGAAGAAAACAATGTTTGATTTTTAAAATATCACCCCTTAGGCCCCCAATAAAGTTGTTTGGTTGTCCACCCCTATTTTTCGAAACTGGAAAAATAATTGCTGCACAAAAGTTTACCACACCAAATTTTCAGATTTCCAAAAAAAGTTTGTTTTCCCTCTGTTAGAATTTTAATGTTTTTTGTAGTTGTTGTTTTATTTTGTTTACATTTTAATACTGTTTTTATACTTGTATAAAGCGATTTTTCGGTACAAAGTGCATCTTTATAGAGGCCATAATTTGGTGTAGCTTTGACTCAAATAAAATCTGCCCGCCAGCACTTGCTCAAAAAAGTTGTGGAGGACAACTAAGCAATATTTTTGGCCTTACCAGGGCACTATGGTATGTACTAGTGACCTATCTAATTTCCAATCTCTAGGTCCCTAGTGAACAACTGATGATTTTCTTGCTGCATTGATTTCACTATGACATGTTTTAAATTACACTGTGTACAAACAGTACCTTGAAGGCCTCTGGTTTACCAGTAACGGAAACATCCGACTCTCGACTTTCCTGGAAACCCGAAGTGAACATGGTACGGAAAAACCTGGAAGAAGCAGCGAGGACGTTTTTATGCGCATGAAAAACGGTGTCCTCGACCTTGATATTGACGTCGCATAGTATGTTCCTTTGTTGTAGCTGATGTAGTCCCATAAAGGTTGTGTAGATTTGTGTTAATTTTGACCCAGTGATCGTTTCTATGCCAAACATTTCTTCGATCCACAAAGGGACTCTCACTTCTTCATCTGCACCGCTCTCCATTGTATGGTGTGTCTCGGAATCTGTGGGATTTAGAAAATTGTAAAAGGGTTATTCCTGTTTCCAGGGCTCCATGTTTGTGACATGTTCTATGTTCAAGTTACACCCAACATGCTTTATTGTTTTCATTTTCCTCTCCTTGTTTATTTGCAATGAAGATGAGACTTAAATTACACCCAATTCCAGCTTCATTCTACAAATCAATTGTCTCACCTGCATAAACAACCGCCTTTACTGCATCATGGGGGTAGGCCTACATCAGTTTGGCGGAACTCACAATTCGGATACGTATCTGAATTTGGATACCCGCGTAATAAAATTCTGATGCTCGTATCAAATTGGGATATGGAGGGGTATCCTAATTCTGATACGCCTGTCGTTGCGCAGGTAACAAATCGATAGCGCAAGCTGGCAAGTACATGTGGAAAATCTTTCTTGCATCTTCGATATAAATGTACCTGTGAAAATGTCATTTCCATCTGTGCAATTCTTGCCAGCGGAACAGCTTCGAAACATGTCCTGATCACAGAAAGCAAAATAATATGACCAAAACTCTCTAATAGAATAAGATGACAAATGATGATAATGTTATTGAGGTTTGTACATTATGTCTATGGTGCGCGGCGAAGCTGAATATTCATTTCAGCTGATATCCCGTTTCAGCAGTTTTTAATCCAAATTCAGATAGGCCTATAGGTATCAGAATTTTGATACGGATCGAGTCTCTAAATTCAGATACATATCCGAATTGTGATTTTATCATGGTGACCTTGTAATTACCTCAGATGACCTTGAATGATGTCAGACATTAGCCTCAAATAATCTTTTGACCTTGAATGACCTAGAACTTTCCCCAAAAGGACAACATCCTGCCATGGCTACTGATGCAGCAAGTTTTGTCCATGTGAAATTAATACATGGTAAAAAGAGTTATTGTTATGACCTCTGGTGAACTTTTTGAACATTTTTGTATTTGACCTTGAAATAATAATTTGACCTTGACCAAAGAATTATACAGTGTCCTTGAAAATGACCTTGGTCCCTTGTAATCAATGGTCAAAGAGTTATTGCAGTGACCTCAGGTCAACTTTCTGGATATTTTTGTTAATTGACCTTGAAAATAACATGAACTTGAGTGACCTTGACCACACACAGGGGAATTCCCAGGCCTTTGTCTGGGGGGGGGGGTATTTTTTGCTGACAAGCCCAAGTATTATACCGACAACGAAAATAGAGTAATCGCTAATTTATCCTACCACACATGCAAAGGGGGGTGTCTGAGGGGGATGTGCTCCTCAGTAGAAACACTATTCACGCAATTTGGTGCATAGTTTTTGCTAGCTGTTGCCTGAAGTTATCACTTTTCCCCATCAAATGTAGGCAAAGGACTTGCTGTGTATTGAACAAGGGAACCAAACAAATAAAGGGGGTGTCTGAAGGGAATGTGCCCCTCAGTAGTTAGAAAATGTTGGAATTTGGAAACACTTAACACTTAAGTGACCAAGGTATTTCCCATCCGTTGGTGCCCAAGGGGGACCCCCCCTTAAAAAAACATCCTTCCGGTATGAATTTTTACGTTGAAAGTCTGGTCAATGATAAAGCATGTAATAAGGACCAAAATACAAAAAATAAATTGAAAATCGGATGAACCGTTTCAAATCGGCCCAAAAACCATTTTTTGTGTCGCGTCAATAATTTTTCCGCCAAAATTTCAAAAACTGTGTTCCCGAATGAATTTTCGCATGAAATTTTGCTCAAATTTGCACATTGCAAGTACAATTACATTGCAAAAATAAAACTAGGAAAAAATTATTCGGTTTCGATTTTATGGGCAAAACAAATTTGAACAGCGCCCTCGAAAAATCACTTTATGCTAATTAGCACAAAAACGACTGGGTCTCGCGCGAAAACCTGTGGTAGGGCCCCTAGGAACCCCCCCCCCCTTGGTCACTTTAAGTGTTAAAGTATTGATTATTTAGATGATCAAGTACCTCATTCTTGTCAATGAACGTTTTCTCCATCCTATTTGATGGTCAAATTGTTTTGACCTTTTTCCAATTTCTTTAAATCATGACTTTGAACTTAGCAAATCTTGCCAAATGTTCACCTTGATTCTCTCAGGCATATGTAGATATATGTACATCGGAATAGGCCTGTGTTCAGGCTATTCACTACTCGCACGGTTCACCATTTGCGGGGAGAGCCTCGATTTAACAGTCAATTAAACTAGTATGTTACGTAATGATGTAGCCACTTCATGTAAGGTCAGGCGTTTTTGAAAGAGGGAATCAAACTGCTAATCATAATATTATGTAACTTCCCATTCATCTCGCAAGCCAGGTCGAGGCTCTCCCCAAAATGGCGAAATCGTGCAATAGGCCTATACCGGATCCAATATGTGATGACTCACACCGAAAAGCTTAAAGGGGGACTTTGCGACATAACACTTTTCAAGATACTGGCGAAAATAGGTAGCAAAAAATAAAGAAAATAATAAGATTTTCTGTTGTAAAATTTGATCATATTGAAAACTTTGGCCAGAATTTTAGCAGAAAAGATTTCTGCCATAGGCCTAGACATGTGCACAATGCACACAGCAAAGAGAGATATTGATTACATGTGTGGTATTTACTTTGCTCATTCAAGTCAGCTTGGTAAGCGACAGGACACTGCACAGTCTACGGAAAAATCGATAAGGCCTAAAAAAAATAATAGTTTGATTGGCGTAACATAAAAAAATAATTAGGGTAGGTAGGTCGGGTTTTTATTTTTTTTTATTTTGGCTTTAAAAATAACAATAAATAACCACAGGACACAAATATTAATGGAGCAATAACATTTTATGTTCCAAACTGTCATTTTTTATAACAATCTGGACTTTTAAACAGCCTGAAAGTGGAAAGTATGTTGTTGCCATGCTTAATTTACCATTTTTATCATGTACACATGAAAAATAAAAATAAAAAAGTCTAGGGTCGGCACCAAAAATAGGGTCGGTCGGGTTACGCCAATCAAACAATTATTTTTTTTAGGCCTAAGCAAAGGTCACTGAAACCAGGGCTGAAAATTGGAGACAGAACGCGGTCCCTCATTGGTAGGTAAGTTTACAACGTGTTCCCATTGACCAGTGAGGGTAAATGTTATATGGATATCTTCATAAATTATCGCAGAATAAAAATAACTCCGAGATGGGTCGATACAGGCAAATTCCCTCCAGTGCTGTTGAATTTAGTGAACCAACTTTCTGAAAAACAGCGCAAATATGTGTGTGGATCGTGCATTTGCAGAACAAAAATACAGAAAATACAACGTTTTGAGGTGTTTTTGGAACAAAATTTTCAACGTGTTCTAGGTACAGATTACTGACAGTGACAAAACCTATATCATTTTAAAGAGAAACTATTACAGATTAGAATCCACGCCGGGATATGGTATTAAATCATACTAATATTTTATGTTGCAGTGTTAAATGTTATGCGCCGTGCATTTGGCCCATTGAAGATTGCACAGGAAAAACAGCGAGAGTGTGTGTAAAGAGCAAATGTGACTAAGTTTTTTATATGCGCCTTGACCAATTTCGACATAAGTAATAAGGTGTCATTTTAAAGCTTAGAAAATGTTGTAACAGATGAATTAATGATTAACTCAAAATTGATATCATCTGGCATCTGCAAAGTCCCCCCTTTCGGTGTGAGTTACCCGAAATATCTGGCTGTGGTATTGGTACCACAGAGAGAAGCAAGCTTTGCAATAAAACCTGCGCATAAGTGCACATACCCAATATCTCCAAAAATGATCATAGCTATCAAATACGAACTGCAACCCTCCACAAACATTACAAAGGATATTTATACTAAATTTACCTATTATTTAACACTTCCCAAAGTTGTTAGTCACACAAAAATGATGTTTGAAGATATGTTTACAAATCGTAACCGAGGTAAACAAACCAACAAATCGTTTGATTTCTCTGATCCGAACAGTGCAATTTTCATAAATTTAATTAAAAAAAGGTTCCTTTCATGAATAAGGAAACAAAATTTGGCAATGCGTATTAAGGTGGGCCGTTTTCGCGTCACACCTTTTTGTAAAAATAGTCAAACTAAAAAACGCATGTTTTATAATTCATTTGTTTATAACGGCTACACCTTACACCTTAGGTACATAAAATTATACATTTTCTTAAAGCATTTTTCTTGCAGAATTCAAAAATGGCAAGGGGTGCAACACAGAGGAGTTATGTACCAGAAAAGTACCAATTATTTTTCAAAAAAAGTAAAATTTTTGAAAGTAAAATTTCTGAAGAATGTATTTCTGAAAATTGGTACTTCCCACTTAACTTTTAGTTGCATATTTGAATTCTTCAGAAACACAACTTTCTATTCGTATATGACATTAAGTTCCTTTACAAAGTTTAACATATTTTGCGCAAAGGTTTTTTTAAAATTCACATTTTTTTTAAATTTTTGATATTTTTTCAACCATATGCTTTCATACTTACCCCTACCATTACTATAATACCATTTTTGGATTCCTTGAAGAAAAAGCTTTCTAGAAATGTATACTTTTCCTATAGGGTGAATACTTTCAAGTTGTGACATTTTAAATGCTCGGAGATGCATTTTCTTGGAATTTTGATTTGTGGCGCGCGGCCATATTCTAATTAATGATGGTATTGATTACTAAAAAAACAAAATACAGATTTTTTTAGGCAAATAGCGCGCATGTCCTATGAGTTGCAAACATCTGCCATCATTTTATTTATTATACCTAATGTACTTTCTCCATATTTCACTAAAAAGCCAAATTTGCTGATCCTGATCCTCCTCCACGCAGCAATTTTGTTGATTGACAGGTAATCAACTGACCAGTAATAAGTTGAATTTAAAAAAAGTTTTGGCACTTGTTTCACTTCAAGCATGATCCCAAATGTTCAAGCTTTAATTTAAGACCTAAATTGTCTATATACATGGTGTATTTTTAAAGAAAAAAAGCAAAACGATATCAGTTTCCTCGCGCAGATGTGACATCTCCACCTATTTATAGGCCAAGTTCAAAACGGATGGCCATTTCTGTTTTTTCAAGTACCATTTGTATTTTTCAATTTATGCACAAATGGCCATTATGTGATAGGCTGTACTACACAGCTTGCCTCAAGCTAAAAACAAAGTGTTTTGGCTTGTGTTTCTCGAGCAAGGTGTGAGTCATCACATAAATATATGTAATGAAATGGAGTATCATATGGGTCTGGAAACTCGTAACAGCCTAAACTTACCCGAAATATCTGGCTGTGGCACTGGTAGCAAGCTCTGCAATAAAACCTGCGCATAAGTGCACATACCCAGAATATCCCCCAAAATGATCATATAGCTATCAAATACAAACTGCAACGTTACCTCAACAAACATGACAAAGGATATTTATACTAAATTTACCTATTATTTAACAAGTTCCAAAGTTGTTAGTCACACAAAAATGATGTTTGAAGATGTGTTTACAAATGGTTGTCAACGTACAAACAAACGATACATACCATTTGATTTCTCTGATCCGAACAGTGCGATTTTCATAAATTTAATTCAAAAAGGTTCCTTTCATGAATATGGAATAAAACATTTCTGTTTTTTTCCAAGTACCATTGTATTTTTCGATATGCATAAATGGCCGCTGTACTACACAGCTTGCCTTTCGTTTTTGGCTTGTGTTTCTCGAGCAAGCCTAAACATAAACTAAACCTAGACCTACTAGTATGTCGACAAAACATTATATGTATTGTAACTAAACCTAAATTTAAACATTTATTTAAAAACATCCCTGCCCCTGGCGAAAGCTTAAAATAATAAAGCTCCTACTAGTATTAAAACCAGATGAGTAACTTACCTATGGCGTTTTTTGATGTTTTGGAAACTGGTCCACTGTGTTTATTTTAAGTGTTCATGAAGCTTTTAAAGACACACCGTCCTTGACCCCGCTGTCCTTGATTCTTGTCACTGTTATTGTATTTGAATACCACCTGTTGAATGCTTATCCACTGATCCGAAACCTCAATTGCGCTTGCTCAGTCAATTAATCTTTATAAGCAGCCCGTCGTCTAAAATTAGTATGAGAAGCCACAGCGGACATAATCACACATCCGATCAACTAAATTGGTCTTATAATATTTGTATAACCTTATAAAATTTAGTTGATGTGATGTGTTTTATAAAGTTTGTATATAAGTAGGGAGGTCCAACCCAAGGATATTTTGGTTAAGGCCACTTTTGATATTACTGTTCATCACTTCACACAACACAAAGCAACTTGGGGCTGATATCATACAGAGATAGGCTAAGTGATTGAAGTCCTATGAGCAAATTGTCAAAAAATTGATATTTTGGGTTAAAAACACTGGAAAAAGTAAATTTCGCTTGTTTTTAACGATTTTTGAAAATCTCAATTGAATTTTCCTTTCATGATCATTGCCAACTCATGTACGAAAAAAAATTGCATACCCGGATGTGGACATCGGTTGACCACTGAGTTATAAGACTCAAAATTGTTTTATTGACATCACCATACATTTAAGGTATATTGTCAAAGATATAAAACAAT
>JXSR01S074767.1:26292-41590 GCA_000969725.1 Ophiothrix spiculata | reverse complement strand
ACGATTAGAAAGATAATTCCTGAACCACTCCAAAACAATACCCCTAAACCCATAATTTGTCATTTTACTCAATAGAATATCATGGTTCAGAGTGTCAAATGCCTTGGAGAGATCCATGAAGACACCCACAATAAATTCATTATTATTATCAGCATTAACAATCTTGTCAATTAGTCTTATTATTGCCATGTTTGTAGAATGTTTAGGCCTAAAGCCAAATTGATTATCAAATAAGATATTATGTTTAGTTAGGAAAGAAATACATCTATTAAAGACTAACCTTTCAAGTATTTTTGAAAATGCTGGAAGGACGGAAATTGGCCTGTAATTAGTGAATATGCTTATATGCTTATAGATATTGAACACCTGAGGGCTTCATCAATGCCTGACAATAGACCAATTTTGTATGAATTTCGCTCTTTTTGTCCCGCTTTTTGTATACAAAACAGGATAACTTTGGGATGCATCAGCAGTCTGTCCGACGAAATTAAAACATATATTTGGATTTTCTGTTCATATTTTGACAAAAGAATATGTTTTGTATGGAAATATGAAAAGGGGATGTATGTAGAATTCATTATATTTTATTATATGGTCTATTGTTTACAAAAATGCACTATTTCGCCCTGTGTTGAAAGATACACACAATGGCAAATTGAGCAAATGCAACGACCTTACCATATGCCCACCCCACCCCCACCCCCGGGATAAAACACAATGCAGTAATTTGTATTTTCTAATGAATTTATAAAGGGGAATCAGCACTCATTTTGACTGCCACATAAACCCATGGGATGGCAGCCATTTTGGATTGTTACTCATGGAGGGAGAGTTATTATACCTCAGGCTTTTTGCAAGCTTACTTTGTGAATCTACGACAACAACATATGGGTGCATTATTGTAATTCCATTGCCTATCTATTTACATGTAAATAGGCCCTTACACAAACGTCTGTATCTCGCTTATTAGTGATTCGATTGAGTCCATCTGCCATTTATCTTGAAGTTCAAGGTCGGTTCTTTCCAAAAATCTTGACAAAAATGGTGGTAGGCCGGCTTGTTTTTCCGTCCCGGTCACTCGAAAACCCCGATGTAGGTACTGGATAAATTTCTTCAGTGTTCCTAGGGGAGAGAAATTTACAAAATTTTAAATAAACATAGAATGAAACCCTAAAGTCTTCATTTTTTCAACATTCCTTGATAAATAGCCTGTCTACACAATGAGCTACAATAAAAAGTCATATATCTTGGTTTTATACCCTTTCCGATCAATTATTTTAAGGTTCTATTCCACCTTTGTCGAATAAAAACACAGAAATTATACAGGGTGGGCCCGACGCAATCTTATTAAGGATAGTGCTACCTATAGGGGATCAAAAATTTTAAATTTGAGGGAAACCATTTATTTAGGTTATAAAAAGGACAAATCTAATTTTTTTCCCTTCACTTGATACAGGGATAAGAACCAGCCTCTTGAATTTCAGCTCAAAGTGCTATCTTATACTGATAGCGCTACTATAATCATGTTCAATTTTCTGAGTGATGAAAATAAAGACATGTTTTTTCTAGTGTGTATTTAGATTTGCTTCCAATATTTTAATGTATACTTTAAATACATGCATTGTACAGTCAGAATTTAATTTAAAAAAATAGGATACCTGTCCTAAAACAACACATTTCAATGCAAAATATCATTTTCCCCAGAAAATCTATAAAAATTGCAATTTCAACAGCAAAGATGCCATTTTTGTCTCGCCTGAAAATTTTCAGGAAGAGACATAGCAATCCAATTTTCTGTCCACCGTCCGGCATCCGGAGCGTATCTCGGAAACCGCATGCCCTACGGTAATGATATTTAATGACTGGGTAGACCCGGAGCCGAACTGGATCCAGCAACAATTTCGGCGCAAAATATGCTAATTAAGTACCTAATTTGCATAATTTTTGCGTAAAATGCTTTAAATGGCATATTTTACAAACCGTGCACCCTACATTCATGAAATTTGGTTGGTAGGTGAGGATAGAGCTGCGCTTGTGCCAGCTGCAATTTAAGCGCAAAATATGCTAATAAAGTACCTAATTTGCATAATTTATGCATAAAATGTAGCTTATTTTTCAACTTTGTCCGATTTCAAAGGTTGCGGTGTCAAATTGTTCGTCTTGGACCAGGGATCAAAAGTGTCAATGGTGACCCCATCGTCTGACCTTTCCCTGGGGGTCAAAGGTCAAAAGAAAGGTCAAATTTTCAACTTTGTCCGATTTCAAATTTTAAGGTCTCAAATTGTTCGTCTTGGACCAACGATCAAAAGTGTCAATGGTGACCCTGTCATCCGACCTTTCCTTGGGGGTCAAAAGAAAGGTCAAATTTTCAACTCTGTCCGATTTCAAAGGTTAAGGTCTCAAATTGTTCGTCATGGACCAGCGATCAAAATTGTCAATGGTGACCCCATCATCCGACCTTTCCCTGGGGGTCAAAGGTCAAAAGAAAGGTCAAATTTTCAACTTTGTCCGATTTCAAAGGTTGAGGTGTCAAATTGTACGTCTTGGACCAGCGATCAAAAGTGTCAATGGTGACCCCGTCCTCAGACCTTTCCCTCGGGGTCAAATTTTCAACTTTGTCTGATTTCAACGATTAAGGTGTCAAATTGTACGTCTTGGACCAGCGATCAAAAGTGCCAATGGTGACCCCATTGTATGACCTTTCCCTTGGGATCCACCCCACAACTGAATGATTAAGTAGCGGTCGATACGCAGGCGAGACTACTGGTTCGTGAACCATCTTGTTTGATATTTCGGGTATCTGCCTGCAAAGAAATCAATACAATTGAGAAAATCCTAATCCTTTTTCAATTGTGTAGGGTTTGTTTTTGTTATTCATGAGATTGGGTTATCTTGAAGAGGGACCTTCCAAATTGTCCATGGTGATCAAATCCCTGTTTGGCTTAACTGACCAATCAGACAAGTCTATTAATGATAATGGAGTTACGGTGGCTCATAGAATTCAGGACACAAATCAGTGGATGGTTATATTACTGTCCACTTTCCTACTCTTAGTGACTTTGTTCAAGATTGTGTAATGGAACATGGACTCTCTAGTACCTCGTGCAAAGGGCTGATATCAAAATGTAGCTCAAATTTTGAATTCTGAGCCATGCGTACAGTCCTTGTATACCCCAGGGTCTGTTCATTGGTCCACTGTTAAACTACAGTCTTAACCACTCACTCAACTCACCTTACGAAACGCAATCCCTACATTGCCCATGTGTTTCGCACTTGCCACCTATCTTCCAGGACCTTCTTGCCAGGTTAACATTTCTCGGCTCATGGGACAGATTGTCAGGATTCACACAGAGCTTCTTGTGGCAGAGATGTGAAATTTCATCTTGTAAAGAGAGAACACAATTAAAGGCTATATTTGAAGCTCTGTGTGAAGATATACACATCTGCCTCTCCCTGATTGTTAGTTTCATCTTACCATAACCAGATGTCTTGATGATACACCTCTTCCATACCCAACAGCCATTCGCATCTTTACTTTTGCAAAGTAAGCACGATCCATATTGGTCACTACATCATCAACAAGTGCCATGTTCACAACCTACAGATGCGTGGTATTAAACCATCATCATTACATTACTACCTCAAACTTCAAAGAAATCTGAGCAAGCTTATTCTACCCTTCACCCAAGCCAGGCATTCATGCATTGAGCATGGGGTGCAGCATCCATGCACACGCTTAACATTTTGTTGATTTAGGCCTAGCCCTGGGCTAGGCTAAGCTTCCTCCCCTGTGGTAATCAATATCTAAAAATCTGGGTTAGATAAGCTTACTCACTCAGACAGCTGCAGATATTTAGAGAATGAAGTCAAGCTACAAATTTATGATGGTCCAATCATTATAAACACACAATTGTGTACAGACCGTAGTACAAGCTTTCCATTTCATGCATACACAGAGTATGAGTTTTCTCGGTCTAGGCTTATTGTTAAAATCCCTGCAAATTCAGCTCTTGTGTCGCAAAACCTACCTTCCGAGATCAATTAAGTCAATGAAGTCCTTATAAATACAATCCAGTTATTCCTATTTGATGAACAATTTTAAAAAAATTATACTTTGGGTGATAGCTACCGATGTAACAAGGTATACGGTTGAAATGTCCACTTACCATATAGGGTGCACTATTGTAATTCCATTGCCTATCTATTTACATGTAAATAGGCCCTTACACAAACGTCTGTATCTCGCTTATTAACAATTCGATTGAGTCCATCTGCCATTTATCTTGAAGTTCAAGGTCGGTTCTTTCCAAAAATCTTGACAAAAATGGTGGTAGGCCGGCTTGTTTTCCGCCCCGGTCACTCGAAAACCCCGATGTAGGTACCGGATAACGTCGTCTGCTCTCAAATTTCTTCAGTGTTCCTAAGGAATGAAACCCTAAAGTCTTCATTTTTTCAACATTCCTTGATAAACAGCCTGTCTACACAATGGGCTACAATAAAAAGTCATATAATCTTGGTTTTATACCCTTTCCGATCAATTATTTTAAGGTTCTATTCTACCTTTGTCGAATAAAAACACCGAAATTATACAGGGTGGGCCCGACGCAATCTTATTTAGGATAGTGCTACCATATACTCTATAAACCTTGAAGTATGCAACAAGAAATCAGTCTCTGTTACGAGATCCATAGTACGTCCCTTGTATTCTTCAACATTGAACTGGTGGTTTTGTATTGTGTAAGAGGTTAGTAATGATTGATCAGGATTGATAAAGGCCGAATCACTGCGTATTAATTAAAAATTTTTTACATAAATTCTTCATTATTTTGGAATTATTTTAGGCTAATTTTTTTGATAACACATAGACAAACATTATAAATAAATTCATTTGAATATTCAGCAAGATTTGGTACCTTGTTAGGATTTGTGAAATATGGACTAATTTACTTCCCTGTATGGTCATATTGGTTTTTGTGAGTTAATCAGCTACTTGTTGCATACTTCAAGATTTACAGCTTGAAAGGACGATGTGGTTTGCATGCGAAATAAAATACATGTGATGTCTGTTCATCAAGTGAAGATTTGCGCAATCTAAGCTATCGGGTCAGTTTCAATAAAACGTGACTTTGGCAAAAGTGGTCATCAAGCATCTCTACATTGTTAATATAAGTTCTCAAAACATGTCCAGTCTACTCACAGTGTTGAGCTATGACGTTTCGAGACCAAATGGTCTGGTCTCTTGATCACATATGATGGCTTCTGTGACATCCAGCTCCAATGTTGCCAGTATGTTCCTGGATGATGTGGTCATATACGTGGTTTAAGTTGAAAGCCGTGCCCCCTCGTTGTTCATAGCTTGATTGCCCCGTCTTCGGATCCATATGGATTCTCTTATCCATTGGGGTAACGTTCGCTTTCTTTGTGCAGGATTTTAAGTGATCGTTACCCCCGATGGATAAAAGAAACGTATATGACCACATCATCCAGGAACCAACTGGCAACACTGGATGTCACAGAAGCCATCATATATGATCAAGAGACTAGCCCATACAGTCTCGAAACGTTATAGCTCAACACTGTGAGTATACTGGATATGTTTGAGAACTATTTGTATTGTTATACCAACTATCCTGATGAACCTTCAAGATCTCTACATTGTGCAGTGTGCTGAGGCCACATGGAATTGCAAATCAAAGATCCATGACAGTGTACTATAAGTCATGCACATTTTTTCATATCATCATATCATTAATACATGAAATGTTCATCTTGCTTTTTCTTTCTTTATACCAGCCTGCGCCCAATTCATTGACACAGAAGAAACAGGTCCACAAGGCTACATTACCTCAACCAGCTTTCCCAACTTCTACCCTGATAACTTGGACTGTGAATACATCATCCAAGCTGATCCAGTACATAGGATTGTGTTATTTGTGGAGAGCTTTCAGCTGGAACCAAGTCCAACCACTGACTGTGAAAATGACTACTTGAAGGTAAGAGATGTTAGAGATATGAGTTTAAAAAATATCAACGGAAATTCTCCCCCCTAAACCTTAAAAGAGCCAGGCTTTTTGGACCCAAGATCTCGGAAACCGATTGACGAAACATTAAATTTGAGGCACTAGTGGATAGCTATGACCCTCATAAGTCCATTGGTACATTAAAATGTACTAATATACCTTGTATGATGTGTCACAGTGACATCTTGCCAAAAACTACCAAAAATAGCAAAAATTTTGTTTTTTCGCTATTTTATCAAGCAAAAGTTGCATTTTTTTAGCAATGATGTGTGTCAAAGTATGCTTACACATGTCGAGATGTCAGGATAACCCATAAAGTTTGGCTATTCAAGCAAACTTATTTCCAATGGGGTCCCAAACCAGGGACCTGTTGCATCCCTATCCCATGTCCACCTAAACTAAGCCACCCGGGGGGTGCTGCTTAGGCAGCGATTTCGTGCCCATATAGGACCCCTGTCTATGACGTATACTGACTTAGGCAATTTTGGTGATTTTCACTTGTAACCTTTAAGAGCTTTAGGGTTAAGGGGCCTGCTAAGGCTTATATTTTGACTTTCTTTTTTGGCTTATAAGTCTAAAATATTAAGTTACAGTAAAGAAAAGTTTACATTTCTAGAAAGGAAATTTGACAAGGAACTTCTGCTTATGCTATTGCATGGTTTGGTTCAAAAATGACCATATTTGGAAAAAATAGCAAACAACAGTGATTTTGCTTAAACATTTTTCGGGAAAAAAAAATTTTACTGCCATTTTATCACATATCGTTTTTTGGAAACTGCACAAAATTATCTAGGATCGCTTTTTTTATTGTTTCAAATAAAGCCGAATTTTCGAAATATAATGAAAACCACCGTTTCTGACATTTATCTGCATCAATTTTGATAGAAACTAATGAATATCTTTGATTTTAGGGCCTTAAATTAAAAAATGAGAAACGCGATCCTAGATTTTGATATACTGTACATAATGGTTGAAAAAGCTTTCCTTGTACTTTTTAGATGTTTTTTCATTAAAACTGAAAAGGAGAAATCCCATGTTTAATGAAAAAAATTGCATATTTTGACCTAAAATCCATGAATTTTGAGGTCTAAAGCTTGGGTATCAGACATGAAACTTGTTTAGAGTTTGTACTGGCAACCATTGGAAGCTATGCTATTGTAGGAAAGCCTTCATAATTTTGTCTTTTGTCTATATTGTAGGTTTCTGACTTGTACACTTGGCGTAGTGATGTATATTGTGGTACTCATCACTCGTTTGCCTGGGTATCCGATAGCAATGGAGTATGGATAGTATTTCACACCAATGAAGCCTTTGTTTATGAAGGTTTTCTCATTGCTTATGAAGTCATGGACAGGGAGTGTAAGTAAACGCAAGTTTTGGATTTACATACAAGTGGTTAGATATATAAACATTGTGCATCAAAATAACTAGAACTAGAAATTCTGTGTGAACAATAGGCTGACATAGGATATGGTGCAACAAAATCTGCTGTTTAAATGTCAAATGTGTGCAACACCCAAGGAATTTATAAAGGGGAACCGATACTCTGCGCCATTTTGATTTCACCGCCGTGTAAATCCTATGGGACGGCAGCCATCTTGGATTGTCGCTCATGTAGGTTGAGTTATTGTACCTCTGTCATTTTACGGCTCCACGTGCCTCACTTTGAGTCTTTGCAACGGATTAGCGGGAAAATTGGCATTCTTTGATCAGAGCAAGTCGCAATACACGCTACTTGAAACGCAGACATGGGCTGCGCGCGAAACAAAATGCATACGCTGTATATGCGTCAAGTGAAGATTTACGCAATCTGCTTGGATATCGGGCCAATCTCCAAATACATCCGGAGGTACAATAACTCTACTCCATGAGCGACACAAGATGGCGGAGAAACCTGTTTCTCCTATAAAAATTCCTTGGCAACACCACAAACTAAATACACAGTGATATGTGTATTTCAATTAGAGGAAAAGTTGTGTTTTGAAAAAAGTTTATTATATGACAAAAAATCAGCTGAGCTTTGTTTTGTACAATATGATGGCAATCTGTACAAAATAGAATTGTACCTGTATATTTCAGGGATGCAAATTTTCCTAATTTAGTAAGAATTCCTACTTTTTGGTCATTTTGGAGCATTTTTCCTATTTTTTTAAAATCAGAATTTCAAATATTCAAAGTTTTTTTTAAGTGATAGAAAGTTGCATAAAATGGTTCAAAGGGTCAAAATGTGCATGAAAAGTGAGATTTTAGCAACTAAAATATCAAAAATCTTTTCCAAGGGGAAGGTTTTCTCCTCCGCTTGAAATTAGTATCCGATCGAGGCTAATTTCCTATTTTTTTTATCCAAATCCAAGTGGCATTCCTGATATTTATCACACTTCATTGGTGCTATCTTTTGATGCAGGAACAACATTCACTCTTCAGTCGTTGAACAATTCTTTTCAGTACATTGGATCAACATGGATTTAGTGAGCTTAGGAACTATTAGCAATTTTTGTCTGAAATGGATTGAAATACTTGAATCGTGCAGATCCACAAAATATCTTGCTAGGGATAGAATTTCAGGGTGTCTGAGAGTCCACTATTGCAAAATGTCTAGTTGCATTGTAAATTATATACCTCATATATAGATTCCTGTCTGATTGGTTAAAAGCGAGGGCTTGGATTTAACTAGGCCTGAGGCATATTTTTCACTAGGCCAGCTCAATGCATTTTGCGCACAACGGGTCAATATTAAATCATTATCAGGCGTTTGAAGTGTTAAAACGGTTTGATGACAAAAATCTATATATTCGATATATAAAAAGAATATTGACTGCATTTTACTCGGGGTATGGTTAAAATTATTTCCCCTCGTTGATCTCATAACCATGAATATGCCCTCAGCTTTGTTTCGGGCATATTCATGGTTTTGAGATCACCTCGGGAAAATAATTTAAACCATGCCCCTCAAAGCAGTCAATATTTGTATACTGTACAATACGTATGCATACTGAATATTAAAAAAAAGAGTCCAAATTCTGCCCATGTTTAATAATTACAACACTGCTCATAAGTTTGGAATGATATTTTTTCATTGCTTTTCAGATTACCCACATGTGTACACTACATTCCCTGGTGAGATTGGCAGTCCTCACTCCCTCGTATATCTCATACATGCAAAACCAACAGAGATTATCATCATCACCTTTGACGAGTTCCATCTGGAGCCTCCACATATCACAGAGGCGGACCAGATAGCTCTGTGTGAGAGACTGGGATTCATTAATACCAATACTAGCCAGATGTTGGAGGATTGTTTGGATATGATGGATAAGACGGGCGATATATGCGGGAGGATGTGTTATATACCGTGTACTAAAGATAATGCACAAGATTTCATTGAGGTTAGTGAATACGCATGCCAAAGTATACAATTGTTGATTGCTTGAGGGACATGGTGAAAAATATAGCCCCAAGTGATCTTAAAACAAGTAAAGATATGGCATTGTCCTGCGTAACAAATTTCAAATTTTCTTTGGCTACTAACTGATTGTTTACAAATGAAAGTTACTTGGTATCATCAAGTGATATGTATACCAAAAGTGAGCACTTAACATACTGGACTACAAGCACTTAAATTTTGCATGCGACCTATGCTGTTTACACATGTTACCAATATTGAATCCATTACATTAACTATAATGAATTGTAAAAATGTCTGAAGTTCATATTTTTCCTCACTAAAGTATTTTTAAACTGTCTTGAGAAATCTTTTATAATCAATATCCAAAAAATTGCCATTTTATGAAACATACAATCCAAAATACAACAGGATTTACATCCAGCTAGTTGTTGGACTTGCTTTGCAACCAGAGCCCAAATAAGGAGAAACAATAAGATGACAATCTAATTGGATAGTTGCTAACTTTCACATTCATTAATCTTGTTCAGATGCAGGCTTCATATCGCGCAGTGCATTGTGCAATTCCATGTTCGCGTACGCGTAACATGCTCATACTTGTATGGAAAGTTTGATTTTAAAGAAAGGTTAAAACAAAATAACATGAGAGATATGATGTATTTTCAATGTTTTGTGGAAACAACAAACAAATTCTTAAGTAATTATGTTATTTGGTTTCTTCATAATTATATTCTAATCGTACTTGTGTATGAATTGGTGCAATTGTACATAATGCCCCTTGTGCTGAAGTCGGGAGTTGCTCAACCTACTCGGCTTCGCCTCGTTAGTGCAGACAACTCGCAACATTAGCACGCGGTGCATTATCTTTGTATAATTTTACTCGCGTCAAGTAATACACAAATATTAATCTATAGATAATAAATCCAACTATATCCATTGTTCCTTATATTTCAGATTCTCGATGTGTATTACAATGAGAATGCCATGTACTGTGGTTTCTTGCCAACATTTAGTTGGATGTCCAAAGGCAGCGAGGTGCTCATACGCTTTTCCTCCGATGAGAATGAAGACTATAGTGGATTCACTGCATCGTACAAAGCAGTAGAAAGGAGGCCGCCCAATGGTAAGTTGTGCTGTGATTTCTTGCCAACATTTAGTTGGATGTCTGAAGGCAGCGAGGTACTCATACGCTTCTCCTCTGACGAGAATGAAGACTATAGTGGATTTACTGCATCATACAAGGCAGTAGAAAGGAGGCCGCCCAATGGTAAGAATGCTCTGTATTATACTATGGAGTCAACTAAATATTTAGGAGATGATATCAGAATTCATTGCATCATACAGGAGGCTGCCCAATGTTAAGTCATTGTGGCACAGGACGTTGCGGTAGATGACCAAACATTTGCAATTTTGAGTTGTCGTACTGTAGCACGACACATTTGCATATTGCCGCAAGAAATTATTACAACTCAAAATATGGTGTCGTTGCAACCATTACGACAGGGTAATCGATATATCGGCTTGTCGTACAGCAAGCAAAATTTTAGAGATGCGACTTGACATCACGCTGGTCATATGACAACACGACAGGCAAGTCTGAAACCAGTTTTAATGCAAAACAGCAGAACAGCTGAGAAAATTTAACCTCGGGCTTCATTTGGTACAAAATGGTGAAAGCATTGCATGGTGCGCATCACGTATCATGAGACGGGTGATCAAACCACATAATAATTGGTGAAAAGCAAGGCAGCTGCTCCCAAACGCACATAAGTGGATGAATCAGTTTTATCTTTATCATCTGATTTGAATATAGTTTATTGTCCTTATCACAGGGTTTACCTACACTAACCACATATCCAGATCAATTCAGATCTCCCAGATCCAGATCTAAGATTGCATTTGCAGATCTGGATCTCATGCTTGTAGAAGCAATCTAGATGCACACTGGTTTATGGAGATGCAGATCGATCATGATCTCTATTCCTTGCAAATAGCCCCCTGGAGAATTCAATGATGGTATTTTGACTACAGAAAAAACCCTTTCAAATAACTCATTTTTGTGTTGTCTGAATGATAGGCACAGTGAATGATAGACACAGGGTGTGTCTTTGTGTGTGGGGTGTGTATGGGGGTGTGAAGGTGTGTGTCTGTGGGCAACATTTTTAACCCTAAACAAATTGATCACAGTTTCCATATACTGTATCAGGTTTTCATGAAATTTAGACACAATGGTCATTGGGAAGAAGCAAACATATGACCTCTATGTGAATGGAGTCAAATGTCTTCTAGGGGTCATTAGGGATCAACAATAAGATTAGTCAGCAAATCATAAATATGATTTTCATGGGATTTGGAAAGAGGCACATATTTGATCTATGTGGGTGGTGTTACAGGTTATCTAAGACTCAAATCATCCCTGTGACCTTTCAGATAACTCGAGCTAGCCAGGGATCGTGAAGTATTGGTTTTACCTTCTCTCTCTCCCACAATCTTTTTTCAGATTGGGAGCTTGTTTTCCGTGTTGCTATGGGATCTGAAACAAGCGGAGCAGCAAAGTGGCTTGACGATACCAAAGGTTACAAAGAAGGTTTGATACAAGCGCAGTCTATAACCATTGGCAGCTCTCCACAGACTTACAAGAACAGGATCGTCAATGACTGGGTTGAGAGCGGCATACAAAAGGTATGGGCTAGGATACAATCACACAAGCTTTATTTTGAGGAAGTGGCTATAGACACGATGATATCGTGTCAATATCCTCGCCCAAAATGGCTATAGACACCATCATCGAATGGCTATGGAGCCGATGGGTGAAAAGCGCGATCGACACCAGAGGCCGGTTACATGGTGGGCACTCCCTGAAATCTTATTATGGCACAGGGTTTAAAAACTGTTTAAATAGGTTCATTGTTTTTATTTTGTTCTTTTGTTTTTGTTTTTTGCTTTGTTTGTTCGAAGAAAAATGCACTGAAAAGCCAATTTTAAAATGCGCATGATTTTTTGAGACGAACATTACTTCTTATTTGGCCTAAGATGTACAAAATGCCTATTTACACATTGGCAATCGGCTAAATAAGACGTACAAAACAACTTATTACACAGTAAAGTGCCCATCCAACCAATCAACGGGCGAACAATGCAAAAAGGCTATTATTGGGGCACCCGAAATAGCTATTGACCCGATAATCATAGTGTCAATATCCTCGCCCGAAATGGCTATAGACACAATGATTGTGTCAATATCCTCAGCCTTATTTTAAAGGGGCATTTGACAAGTTCAGCATCATCCCCAAACTTTTTACTAGACATTTGGGGCATTTTTATTGAAATAGTGCATTTTCTGATTGGCTTCATTTATATATTCTATACCTATATTTTAATTTCAGGTTAAAGTTGAGCTGTATACTTCTGGTAGTGTAAAGAGCACATTTATCTTTGAAGGATCCGAATCAACAAGTCTGACAGATTGGTTTACGTGTGAGAATCTCATCTACTCCCCGCATAGTAACCTGGATAATTGTACTGGATTGGTGTTCAAAATTGACCCACTAGGATTTGAGATTGCGTAAGATATTTGTTTAACATTGCATAGGTTGATATTAAATAAGGTTAAAGGTTTATGAGGTAACATTGCAAGTTAAATTATACTGTAAAGTGATTTAATTTGACGAGGACAAATGTTAGCGCGCGCATTTCAATTTATCAGCAATTTCGCTGGGATTTACTTTCACTAATTTATAACATTTTACATTAGTTTGAATCGTAAATAAAATTTTAGCGAGGGACTTAATTTACCGAATTTGCAGTCTAGCTAAATTAGCGAAATTAGTCCCTTTACAGTAATTAGTTCAACTGCTTGAATTCGGTGGCTATTAATTATAGATTCATGGCTGAAATTGTACACAATTAATGCAGCCGTGATGAACTGCAGTTGGCCGCACTGAGAAGGCTTGGCCGAGTGAGGTGACAACCAATATATGACTTCAGATCAAAAGTGAACTTTTGTACAATTTGACATTTAAAGCAATATTATAAGATTTGGTTCATAAATAGATTTCAGTTAAAACGTTTCAAAATTAAGAATTATGTAATAACAAAGAGCATCTGTATACATATTTTTCTCAAAACATGTTTTCTTATGAAGAAAATGCACACATGTACTTTCCTATACCAATAGTGTGGAATTAAATTTGGGGTCCCATATCCCGGGATTCCATAACTGAAAAAGTATACAACTTTAGGTTAAATCATTTGGAGGGTATCAATATCTACCTAAAACAAACACATTCTGTCAAAGTCATGGGTCATGGGTGATAAGGGCATCCTGTTGGCAGGGTCTTATAGTATTGCTTTAAGCAACCTGCTATATTCTGTTTACAGGCAAATAAGAAAAAAGTAGTGCAAGAAAGTGCAATAGTCACCTTAGTTTATAATATGCATTATACACTATTTATATTATCTAGTCATGGGCCAAAGGCTCTTGAAATGGTTCCTCACCTGAAGGACCATTTTTAGAGCCGCTGACACATGGAAGAGATATTTTGAGATTTAAAAAAAACAATACAATATAACATTTCCAAGTAAACTACTATAGTTATAAAGCTTTCACTCTACAAGAAAATGTTCATTCAAAATGACTTGATTACTACTATAGAGATTAAAGATGACTTTCTAGCAAGAATGAATGGGGTAAAAGACTTTTGGATCTAAGGAGCATAATATAAATCTGTAACTAAATAATTTTGTAGACTGGAGTCTCATTTTCCATTTGGGAGCGAGTATGGTCGGGTTAGAGAAGTGGTAGTCCCTTGGTCTTATACCTCTGCAATCTGGGTACCATCCCAGGGGTCGATTTCACTAACATTTATGCATCGTAGCTACGAAGGGTTAAGCTTGTAACTACAACTAGATATCACAAAGACATGAAAACCATTTGTAAGTGTTCACCGCATCATAAGGTATATGAATTATGCATTAGAAAAATCTAACCCTTTGTTAACGTTGCGTGGTGTCAAGAGAGGTGGTTGTAGCTAACGATGGGTTTTGGTCTTCGGTGAGTTAACGATGCGTTTTAACTTTAGTGAAATCGACCCCTGGTCATGCCATGAACATAAATTTGGTCTGGTTTATTTCAAGCACATCTGGTCCCTCTTGCATCTAAAAAGAGAGTGATATGCATCCCAGAAATGAGCACCTTTGACTGATTTAATAAAACTTTACAACTGTATAGCTTAAGAAAAATATCATTTATAACTTTTTCATTGAGAACCACCAAACAATTGGAAAACATATTTTTACCAATTATGAAACTCGCTTAAAGTTGTGGAACTTAGTCAGCATCAACTCTAAAAAGAAGAAAAAATATTTTTCAAAGACTTTCATATTCCAACCACTCATTGTAAAACTACTAATTAAATGAAAATGCAAGCATTGTATGTAGTAGTTGAAGTGTTAATGCAGGGGTTACTGTGAGAAAATAACAAAATGAATTAGAAAATTAGGATTACATCCATCATACATCAGGAGCAGAATTTGAAATTCCAGTTTTTGGTAGTTTTGATTATAAAATTTTGGGAGATAACTACAAAAATTGTTATTTCTTATATTTGTTTAATTTTTTTCTGACTTTTTTGCTTGAGTTACTTCCAATTTAAGCTTTTTATATGACACCATAAAATATATGCAATTAAGTAATATTTTTTATCTAGAGATGAAACTGTTTTGCATTAATTATCTCTATTGCAATCTGCATTTGATCATTGTTTATGGCATTGAGATTATGAAATCGGACCAATCAAATTATTGAGGGCTTAACATAACTTGTGAACCAAAGGTCCAAATTTCTCAAAATAAAAAGCTTGTTGAAGATATGATA
>JXSR01S074766.1:121324-151980 GCA_000969725.1 Ophiothrix spiculata | reverse complement strand
AAATAAAATAAATATTAATGTGTTTTTGAATGACTGTTTTTTATTTTTTTTATTTTTTATTTTTTTATATACATGGCCCTCATGGTACACCGTAAAAATGTTAAATGTTTGGTTTTTACGGGGACAGAAACTTACAGTCCCCATTTAACATCTAGCTCTAATACTGACTATACATATTCCTTCAATTTAGCCTGAATGGTAATGTATAATTGTATCACTCCAGTGCGCTTCGCTAAAGGAAAACTTTACCTCATAAATTATGCAACATACCGCTAATGCCATAATTGGATAGGATCTCAATCTCATCTAACAGAACATACGTCTAGAAAAAAATATAATTGTTAAGCAGATGGTTTCTACCTTTCACGTATAAAATGTGGTTAACAAATTGTTAGAAGAATATTTCATTTTAAATTATCAGACGGCTAGTTTTGTACTTTTAGCCTTAATGAAACAACTTGTGTCTTTACATACCTTAAGTGGTACTTTTGCACAATTTGTTTTACATCACGTCAACTAGATTCCACTTATTTATTGATTGAATGTTTTTCGAATAATTTTCTTTTCCTGTCTTTTAACCATTTTTGTCATTGAATTTTCTTAAAACTGCAGAATCATTTCAAGCTATTTATGATTTTGATATCAACATATTGCTCATGTTTTTCTCATAACCTATGTCTAAGTTTACAGCTGGAACATGTTCTAGATTTTATATTAATGTAAAAAGGTGCGTTACATTTGATATTAGACTAAGCATACTGTTCTATTTGAAATGTTTAACTTTTCGGAGTAGTATTTTGATTTTTTTCACATTTTGATATTTTTCACATATTGAGTTTTTCATAGAGAGATCTATGAGTTCAAAACTATTTACAAAAGGGGTTATTTAAAATTAAACGTAATATTCGAATGATCTTCTGATCAATGTTTGTCCATGTGGCATCAACAAAATTAATAAAAAATAATACCAAAATCATGAACGATTCATGTGCAAAAAATATTGATATCAATTTGGTCTTAATCAATCCTAATCAATCATTTCGAGTCTCTTACACAATACAATAATACCAGTTCAAA
Organism: Ophiothrix spiculata; assembly: GCA_000969725.1. Classification (NCBI taxonomy): domain Eukaryota; kingdom Metazoa; phylum Echinodermata; class Ophiuroidea; order Amphilepidida; family Ophiotrichidae; genus Ophiothrix; species Ophiothrix spiculata. The sequence continues at coordinate 150,903 of JXSR01S074766.1, read as the reverse complement.
AAGTTGTAGAACACAAAAGATATGCTACGAAGCTAACGGAGCTCGTAACAGAGTCCAATTGCTTGCTCCATACCTCAAGGGTTATTGAGTGTAGTTTCGGATTGTTATATACATTTAGGAAACAGTTTTACGATAATATCAGTTTACCTCGATTAGGATCAGCTGGAAACATAAAAGAACTAACCTCAGTGTTCTTCAAGAACTGGACACTGAAAGAGAACTCCTGGGTAAAGTGGTCCACCTCAAGATGGGATATTTTGGTCACAATCTGCGTGGCAGTGGAAGTCCTTTAGCAGCACAAATTATTGAATGCCAAAAAGAAGGAAAAAGAAAAAAGAGGCAAGCAAAGAAAGCAGTGGTTTGATAACATCAAGGAATGAACAGGTCTCACATATTTTGAAGCCAAAAGAACAGCACAAGACTTAAGCAGATGGAGAAACACAACAAGAAGTTGTGCAGATGAGGTCGCCAATCTTCAGCAGATGAAGGAGGCAGGCAAGTAAGACAAGTAAGTAGGTAAGACCTCGTATAATGCAATCTAGCGCTTCTGTTGTAATTGGATGAAAGTTTCATCCTCTTAAGCCAGCTATAAAATGTATTGAAACCTCCGTATAGAAAGACAGTGGCTTTAGAATCTGAAATATTAATTTGAGTGATTCATAATAAACTATCAGACGTCTAGGTTTAGGTATCAAACCTGGAGAATACATTTTGTACTATAATGTGTTAAAATGCTTTAGCACATGCGAGCCAGCTCGTTTATACAAACCAACAGACAACAAAAGCACCTTGTTTGCTCATCAGAAATCATCTTTTCCTATTGATTAGTTTCATACTGTATAAAAATTTAGGTTATCTTGCATAAACATCAGGGAAAGTTTAACAAAGATAAAACTTTCTCTCAAAGTATGAGGTGAAATTTTCGGACATAATAAACCATGTAATAAAATTAAAATTTGCATTGAAATCTTCTGAATTGAATCCTTCAGAAATGACAAACTACTTTTGCGCCACCAAACAAGGAATATGGTTGAGTATATGCTTGTATCGGTCACGATGCCAATCACAGAACACAGAAACGAATAATTATTTAATGATCAAAAAAAAAAAAAATCAATACAATCCAAGAGATTTAAATGTTATGTTAAAATGATTGATTGATGTATTTAAAACTAAATTACTACATTTTTATGGTTTTCACAGAATTGGTTGTAACTCTGAATAAGGTATGATTGCGCGCATAACGTTTCATTGTGAGCAATATAATACAAACCAAAGTTATTCAAATAAACATTGCAACTCTATGCGACTTGTTTAGCAAAAGTCATAACGACTTCATAGAAAGGAAACGCAAGAAGGTCAAATCAATCATTGTAATCGATTCAAATAACTGAATTGAATATTTGAAATATGTACAATGATTTCAGCAGAAGAAAAATCATTACGAAAGAAAGACATTATTTATACATTAATAATCTTTCTCTATGTGACTGTAACAATGACACTGTTAAATCTAAATAACATTTCTAAATATATTTATTATGACTGTATTAACAAATACATTTTTGTACTTTAATACAAACGACCTTTCTGTGACTGTAATACATGTACCAATAACTTAAATTTGTTTAAAAAAATCAAACTTTCTCTCAATGTATAAGCTGAAAATGTCTAACATAAACCATGTCATGAAATTCAAATTTACATCGAAATCTTCTGAATTGAATCCCTCAGAATTGACAAATAACTTATGCGCCACCAAATAGCTATTAGATCCAGTCTATGCTTGTAAAGGCCACAATGCCAATTGCCAAACACAGAAATGAATTATAGTTGTTGAAAGAACAGAAAACCTCAAAAAGGGAATAAAAGAAAATAAAAACAATCAAAAAGATCAATTCTAATTAGATATTATGTTAACATGACTGTTAGTTGTATTTAAAACCAAAACCTATACCTAATTGCTATACACTTTAACGTTCTTACAGAATTGGTTGTTACTCTGAATGAGGTATGATTGCGCGCTTTAACGATTCAGTATGGACAATATAATCCAAATCAAAGTTATTCAAATAAACATTTAGCTAGTTCAAATGTTCTGTCCTTTATCTCATTAAAGGACAAAGGATTTTGTTAACTAAATCGTAAATGACAATGAGGCCTGTCAATCAAAGTATAGGATAGGCTATTGTCTTCGACGAAAAGCATAACGCCTAGAGATTTTTAGTTGTGCTTTTTATCGTGTAAACACAAAAGGACGGTCAAGGATTGCAATTTCTCAAGTGGGGATTATCTATACTTATTGACTCCAGTGAATAGAAAAAATAGTGGGTTAACAAAATATTTTACTACGGATTACAAAATGCACTGTTATGCACGGACAGAACATTTGAACTGTCTAATTGCAACTCTTTGCGACTTGGTTAACAAAAGTCATGACTTTATTATAGATAGGAAACGCAAGAAGGTCAAATCAATCATTGTAATCGATTCAAACAACTGAATTGAATAGTAAAATAATTTTCACGCACTTAACTATCCGTCAATCTCCACACAACCAAAAATAATTTTTCAGCATAAGTAAAATATAAGACAGTCACTTTCCGTTATAAGGAAATGAGCAAGATGATGTCCTGAAGATAATTTTTATATTTCTATAAGATAAAATGACTGTATTAAAATTAACTGTAATCTGTAAAAAATATTGGCAATAGAATTGCCAGGTCATGTAAAATTTGCGGGAGATTTTTCAGTGCTCTACAGAATGAAACTAATTTATGATATCCCAACACATCAATAACACCAATGCGGATTTAGTGTGAACCTCATAAGACATCTGTTTTTCTTATTTGTTTTTTGTACACACGTTTATAATTCGTTTAAAGACACTTTGATATTCGATCTCTAGGTAACGCTATCTCTTTCAATCACCGTTGGATAATTCATAGACTTCTACCAGTACCCGCTCAATTCAATGACCGATAGTGTTTTTCTCATCTCTGCCCAACTAAGTAAAAACGCAGTGTGTGCATTACATATCAATTGCAATCTACTTACTTTTCCGTTGAAGAAATCCTGCACAAACGAGGAAACGACCGATTCTCTTGCACAACTTAAAACAGTATCTACTATATTAAGCATATGTACATACACCCTTCTAGCTTCGGACTTGATTGAAGTGATATTGCATGCTTAATGGAAGTAGTCAAGTGATTTCATGAATACTTATTTATAAAGCAACTCTTTGAACTACTAATTTTTTAATTGTTTAAAAAAAAAAAAAAAAAAAAACCGATTATCACTAATGTTACTTAGATTTGTTTTTAGATAGTTATCTTTTCAACTAAATAAATAATTGTATGACCATGTTTTTACGATGCAGATACAAACGAGGAGAAATGCTTCAAATTATCAAATTCATATTCAAATTTTAGTTAATAATATTATGCATAGGTTGCATAAAAACAGTACATTATTATATAGTATAAATCAAAAACAATTGGTAGAAATGTTACCATAATAACAGCAAAAATATTATCTTGAAAATGTTACTAATTTGTCTCTATAATTTTTTTAACCAATATTACACCTGAATTGGAGTTAATATTTTTTTCGATATGCAGTAATCTGCAAAAGTGTTGAGATAAATCACATGTCTTTAACAAGTTTACGTATCAGAAACGCTAACATGCTGAATTATTTCTCTACGTAGGCGAATAAAATATTAGGTACAGAATACAGAAGTGAATAACCATGATAACACTGCCGTCGCGGAAAAATTTGCAAATTTCATAGAAAACTTTTCATTCCACCTCACATCATTTCGATATAATGCCTATAGTACAAAACTTCCCTTTTTAAACTTGCAACATTTTCATAACTGTACGTAAATAAATATGAACTTTTCTAGCAGCCAAGGAGGCTAATTTATCGCATTTCATTATGCATCTCAGTCAGTATTCAATTGTTACTACTGCAAGCAAGCAAGTTGTTTTTTGCTTGGCGCTAACCAGTTTACGTCAAGTCATCTTAGATGAGTTGCAAACTATATATATTCGTAAAACCACGTGCATTAAACAAACGCATGCCGGAAGTTTAATAGAAGAGCAACGAATAGATGATAGTGCTACCCTAACGCTCTTATTCCATGGTATTCCACGCGTGTGCACCAATTTGTTTACCCATTTTGCTAACACAACTTGTAACTGACATTTGGAATTATAAGTGTATAATGTTGCTGAATTTATTCTGGGATATATTACAAATAGAAATATCATAAGGAAATTACGAGTGAGTTAAGGAAAACATTATATCTCTGTTGAAGTGACAGTTTGTGATTAACCAAAATGGATTTTGTGATGTCTCGATCATCTAGGAGGATGAGCTCAGATTATAGAAAGGTAAGACACAAGAATGACACCCCTTTCCTGAATATCTTTCATACATGAGTTACAAAACAGATTTTTGCTATTAGTATTTACTTTACGAATGATATATAATATGTCACACATTCTACAACTTTCAATTAGAGATCGAAATACAAGGCAATCACTCCAAATCTAGCAGTAAAACATTGTCGCAAATCGAATTTAAAGTTAATGATCACTATAGTGTATAATAGGAAAACGCGATCAATTACCCGTGAATAATTGCACTTCCCGACATAACCGTCCTTCAAAACGAGAGATATAGGTTAACACTTATACACTAATGCGTTTTATGTCAAAAACGAAATTTGATCTTTTCACCATATTTTTCTTTAGCAACCATTTATTCAGAATCTTGAATCGCGACTTTCCGCTCATTTTGCCAGAGCACCACTCATATGGTATAATAGTTTTTAGATATTTTGTTTTCATATCGCATATGCAATTTAGTGTTTTTCATTTTAAGGAAGATTGATGTGACAGAAAATCACAACCCTAATAAATATATTATATTTATGATAAGTTGCTTTTTTTATTCGAAAGAAAGAAATATCACCTGAGGCAAAGGCGCCACTTCGCTCTGCTATTATCTGTCATTGGCAAATTTTATTGAATAGAAATGGGTCAAAAAGGAAAGCACAAACCATCTTTTTTTATAAATCAGATAATCAGATTTTGGTTTGCAAAGTAGGTCAATTTTGTTTCATAAACATAATGTTGTTTTTTGCTTGTAAAAATATGACCCTGTCAAAACAGAGGGTATGTTGTTTGAAATTCTTATTCAGTGGGTGTGGCTTATAATTCAATGAAGTAATCTGACTGGTTCTTACCCTAACTCCGCCCATCCATTATGACACGATAGATGACAGGCAGCGCGTCAAGTTTGAAACATGTAAACAAATAGGAACTACTTTTTTACAGTGCTGCGTTTGGGACTTGTTAGCAATTTACATTCTTATAAAGACAGGTTAATTAGTTTATGACATAAAATAGGTCAAAACATCTGTATGAAACACTCGATTTTGAACCGATACTGTAAATTTCATAACATTTATTCAGTTCTTTCGACGATCGACCCAGCTTAGCCCAGGCCTTCTCACTCAGCTAAAAGTAAAACACATGTGCAGCATGCACTGATCTCGAAGCAAAATGTTGTGGTGAACAAAAAAGCTCATCATTATTAATTGTCTCGCTATTTTTTGAACTAAAATTCATGTAGCAAATAATTGTTGGCACGATTGGTAAGTCAGAGGCCGAGAGGGTAAGATTCGTGCCCGGATTCGTGCATTGAATTTAACACTGGACGCCGGGCCGGCCTAGGCTAGCCCTCAACACTGGCCTTCCGATGAAATGCAATGTAATGCCGGGATTGAATTAAGCTTTGTTTACCTTGCTCCGTTTTGTATAAATAATCTTCTTTACAATTACCAATGACACTGTTTTCTCAGTTTCTAGTTAAGAAAAGCAGAGTTCATGACCAAGTCCCGCTTCAAGTCTTCATGACTTTCAGGCTCTCAGCAGGCCAAATCGTGAATGCTCAGCTCAGTGACAGTGTCAGTGCCAGTATTCACTCGGAAAATCGTGTCATCTATTTCATGCAATGTTACGTTTTTCAGCAAACACACCAAGTAATGATTACAATTATATCTTCATCAAAACACATTTAAGTATATTCCAATCAGATTTTGTGCAGATTTTCTTCATGGCTCGATCGTCATTCATGCCATTTGTAAACAAAACAATGTGAGATTCACCTGACATATTAATCCGCGCCAGCTGCGCGCTGGAAAAATCGTACATGTGGATTGATTCATTATTTAGACAGGGGTGTCAGTTATTAACTAGATGATGTCACGCTAACTTTTTAACGTAAAAACACATTAATTTTCTTAAAACGGTAAAAATCCGAATAAGAATGAGAATAAAAGATAAGATTTCTTGTTTTGCCTGTCATCTATCGTCTCATAATGGATTGGGTGTGTACATTATTTTTTCGTAATGGGCACCCCCTGCGGGGGCACCCATTACTCAAAATAATGTACACACCCATCCATTATGAGACGATAGATGACAGGCAAAACAAGAAATCTTATATTTTATTCTCTAAATATAGAATGTGTCCTTTTGGTTTATATATTTCTCTTTATACATGTACCGTACTTTATGACAGCAAGGTTTCTTAAATATATTTTTCCTAGTTTTTTAAGTAGTAGTGTATCTACAAAATCTGGATTGTAACAGTTTTTTTAAAGTTCACTGTTTATCGAAAAACCCAGATTCCAAGAAGCAATTATCCACTATGCAGATGCAATGCATTATTAGAAAGAGTACTAAGATTGTCCTAATGCTATCAGTCAATGACAGATTGGTGCATTAAAATATGTTTGAAAATTTGGTATTTTTACTACAATCAATGATAAATATATAAATAACTGACTTATTAATTCAAATAAAATAAGATTTTGAAATTTGATTTGATGGTTTTTAACACTAACAAGTTGTTATTTAGAAAGACAGCGCACTTTAATATCGTATAATGGTCGTTGCCACTTTGCTGTGCTTTTAGATGTTATTGGCACATTTCAGAATTCTAATATTTTTAACATTGTAGAATTTATGGATTGAATATAAATGATTCAGGACGGGAAAAACCAAACCAAGTTTTAAAACAAATCAAATTTTGATTAAATAAAAACTAGAAACATTAACTTTCGTCTTCCTGAGCCTTTTTCCTTTTTTTTTTTGTAACACGTCTTCCATAGGGTGGTAGGGATGGTGGTCCCCTTGTGATTTTGAAAACAGGAACCCAAAATTATAGTATAGGGTAGGGTCTCTTCTTTCCAGTGATATCAAGAGCACGAAAATCGGTCGTAGCGTTACGTAATTATGACGTCACAAAGTATTTCCGAACCCCCCCCCAAAAAAAAATCGACTTTGGGCAAAAATGGCAACTTTTTCAAAAAATCGTTATAAAAGTTCTAAATGTCCAATTTTCGTTAATTTTTTTACTAATAAATGAAGGAATCGACAAATGTAACATGTCCTGTAAGTTTCAAGTCCATATCATGCAGATATTGTTCGAAATGGCGATTTAAAATTGTCAGAGATGGCAACCCCCTACCCTCGGACTTTGACGCCCTACCATAACCCCACCTTATGGTACCCCCGATTTTTTAAATCAAAACAAAGGATGTAAAAGCAAGTACCTAAATGCTCAGGGTTGCTTTATTTTGCGTTTTGGTTCAATCGACGATCATCCTTTAGGGGAAGGGGCGCCCCTTTAGAAAGACGAGGGTTAAAGTATGTATCTTTTTCTTTTGCTTCTCAAAATATGACCTTATTAGAGGCCTTTTCTATGTAAGAGGTAACGCTGTCTGAAGTTATTGATTGTAAAGCAGAAATCATTTTCATTTTCAGCTCTTTGTACTCTATATCAGCAATATTTCAAAAATATTTTCCACTTTTTTAAATAAATTTTATTTTGTTACAGATTAGAGCAGTCATAATGATCATATAAATCATTATAATATGAATGTTTCGAATTTTAGTAGATAATATTTTAAATGTTAAATGATGGTTTCACAGAGACAGTAACCCAACAGTCTCCATTTAACACAAGTTCCCTTCTTGAAAATCTGTATTCAATGTATTCATTAATGTACTGCATCATTCCAGTGCGCTATGCAAAAGAAAATCCAGTGATGATGATATCTCATACATTATGCAATCTATCGCTAATGCCCTAATTGGATAGGATTTCCAGGCGGTGGCGGACACGATAAATAGCATCCACTAGATTTAGGGACGAGGGATTTCTAAAACGCAAATTTAGGTTACGATATACGTGTATTTCTATTTGGTCAGGTAACTCACGATTTGAAGAAAATAATTACAAAGATCATATTTTTATCTTTCCTCCAAAAATTACAAAAGTGTTCTTATAGTGGTCAACATAAATATATTGTTCTAAATCCGCTGGGGTTCACGCGTGAACCCCACTTTTTATATATGTTATCATATTTTTTTTGCCGATTACGAAAATAATTTTAGTGATCATCCCGGAATCCCCAACGGCTTTACGTCAGAGGCGGTATATATGACATGACGCAACCGGGGGATCGGTTACGATACCGAACACAAGAGCCGGCAACCAGTATAGTTGCCACGACCACCCTCCTCTGATACAATCTATCGCTAATGCCCTAATTGGATAGGATCTCAATCCCCTCTTACATTCCAACGGCACGTACGTCTAGCAATAACTGCAATTTTCAATTTAATGTTTCTATTTCAACCTTTCACGTAGAAAACGCGGTCAATTAATTTGAAATATTGATTTGAATGTTTCATTTGAAATAATCAGACGGCTAGGTTTGTCTATCTCAAGGAATTCCTTGGTCTATCCAGTCATAAGGAAACATGTTTTGACTTTCTAATTTCTTTGAAATTGTATTTTTTGAACATGTTTATTTTGCCTCTTGTGAGTTATGTATAGATTTTCTCGAGGAATTATTAATACCCAAATTGGTACGATTTTAAGTATAGTTTTTCATTCATCGACTTGTCTTAATTATATTGTTGACAGTTATTCATACAGTCATTGGTAAATGGATACAATTTTGCAAAATTGACGATTTTGCATAGTTTGGTTCTATTTGTGTAAAAAGTTCAAGAAGTATAAATTTAGAAATCTGTCTTCCTGGACCACACCAAAACAGGCAAGACTTTGTACAAAGTACGTGTTATCGAACTCACATTTAACTTTTATTTAGAACACCATCTTTTTTCTGTTAGGGCCTATATTTGTTTTCCTGTTTTGAGCAAGTATTTGAAGCTATGTAAAGGTTGCAAAGTAATGGTAATATCATATTATCTTATTTATATGCAAAATCCAACCGAGCGCTTCTAATGTAATTTGATAAAAGTTTAAACAGTTTTACATTGGAAAAGATGTATATATCCTTTATCCTTTTTAACACAAGAATCATTACAATTGGTGATAAACAAATCCTGTACAAAAAAATCTGTATTCAATGTATTCATTAATGTACTGCATCATTCCAGTGCGCTATGCAAAAGAAAATACAGTGATGATGATATCTCATACATTATGCAATCTATCGCTAATGCCCTAATTGGATAGGGTCTCCATCCCCTCTTACATTCCAACGGCACGTACGTCTAGCAATAACTGTAATTTTCAATTTAATGTTTCTATTTCAACCTTTCACGTAGAAAACGCGGTCAATTAATTTGAAATATACGGTATATACAGGGTGTCCAAAAATTAACTACCCATTTTTAAATGCTTATAACTTTAAAACCAGGATTCGCATGGCAACTATAGACATATGTATGGATAGAGGACACTTGTAGAATTAATTTGGTACCAAACATGATATAATTGCCATTTAAAAAAAACATTTTCAACGTAAATTACGTCAAACGTAAAAAGCCTACTTTCATACTGACAAGAAAAACAGATGTGTGAGTCACATGTAGAGGAGGGATCAATCTTTGAAGACAGGAGAATCATTCATGATCATTTTAATGACCAATTCAGCGAAACAGCTTTTACAATGTTAATACAAAGATTTATGATTGTGGTTTTGTCTTAATAATTACACAATGCTCATTAAAATGTTTTTACTTTGTCAAAGCGTAACTCTCGCATTATGCTCATCTTTAAATGGTACACAACAGCATTACCCCTTATCAAAGTTACCCTCACAGGGACATATCAAATTACCTCCTTGTTATCCAGATTAACCTGCCTAGTATTTCAGAATATGTTCTAGATGGCCTCCTTGCAGATTTCAAAAAATTATTTTACTCTAACGACAATTGCTCGGGACGTTTGTGCATGCGTTCTTCTTGATCTTCCTGTTTTCACTGGTGATGTTCTGTTTCAGGTCAGGAATAGTCCAGGGTGTTGGGATGTACTGTCCTTCAGACAACTCAAAAAAGTAATCGAGCGGACTTAAATCATGGGAGTGAAAGGGCCAGGGTTTCTTTGTCTTGAGCAATATGATTGTTCATGAAAAAGTTAATTAATAAAGCCATTCTAAACCGTTTAGCTGTATGAGGCGTCATGTTGTCATAGTGAAGTGGCAGAAGAGTATCAACACTGTATGGTATATTGGCTCAACAACTTTGAACTTTCTGACCTTCTGCTATATTAGAAGTTTACTGATTGCATAATGTTTGGTACCAAAATAATTCTACAAGTTTCCTCTATCAATACATATGTCTATAATAGTTGCCATGCGAATCCTGGTTTTAAAGTTATAAGCATTTAAAAATGGGTAGTTAATTTTTGGACACCCTGTACAATGTAGTTTTTAAATATTTCATACTGCATATGCAATATAGTTTGTTAAGGAAGATTGATTTGACTGAACACATACTAAACACATCATACTTATGATAAAAGGCTTTTTTCGAAAGAAAGAAATATCGTGTATATTCTTTCACCTGGGACAAAGGCGCCACTTCGCTCTGCTATTATCTGTTATTGACAAATTTCGGTGACTATAAATGGGTCAAGAAGGAAAGCATTATAAACCATTTTTATAAACCAGATAATCAGATTTTGGTTAAAACTGTTCACTTAGTTAAACAAGAAATATTAACCTTTCAGCAAAGTAGGTCAATTTTGTTTCAGAAAGATAATGTTGTTTTTGGCTTGGAAAAATATGACAGAGGGCATGTGGTTTGACAATTTATATCTTCTTTTTTTCTATTATACTCTATGTCAGCAAGGTTTTTTTTAAAGATATTTTCCTAGGTTTTAAGGTAGTTATGTATCTCGAAAATCTGAATTGTACAAGCTTTTTGAAGGTCATTGTTTATCTAAATAGACACCTCAGACATATAGCAGTTTCTAAGTAGCAATTATCCATTGTGCATATGCAATTCATTTTTATTCAATATTATTAAAATTGCCCTAATGCTATCATCAATGACAAAATAAAACTGGTGCATTACAAATATGTTTGAGAATTTGGTATTTTTACTACAATCAACGATAAATATATAAATAACCGATTTATTTATTCAAAATCAAATATCTGAGGAAATTTGATATGATACTTTCTAAGACTATTATTGAAGTCATTAAATTTCCTACAAATCATGAACATCTGAACGCAATTTTCATGCGTCACATGATCGCGAAGTTTATCGACCAATCACGACACGCGTAGTGCATAGTCGAACACGCTCGTGACAGATTTGTTTTGAATGAAATTTAATGATTTCAATAATAACAAGTTGTTATTAAGAAAGACAGCGCCGTTTAATCGTATGTTAGTTGACCTGGGATAAAGGCGCCATTTTGCTGTGCTATTATGTCATTGGCAAATTTTGTAGGTTACATATAAATTCTATAATTTGTGGATTGACTAAAAATTATTCAGGGCGGAAAAAACCAAATCAAGTTTACCAACAAATCATATTTTGATTAATTAGAAACTAGCATAGAAATATAATCCTCTCAGCAAAGTAGGTAAATTTTGCTTTGACTTGTCAAAATATGACCTTAAAAGAGGCTTTTTCCATGCAAGAGGGAATGTTGTTTGAAGTTATTGATTGTGAAGCAGAAATCATTTTCTCTTTCAACTCTTTGTACTCTATGTCAGCAAGGTTTCACAAATATTTACTTAGGTTTTTAAAATATTTTGTTATAGATTAGAGCAGTCATAATTATCATGACACGATTTTTTCTAGGTTACTTAATCCTTTTTGAGAAACCAGCTGCCCTACTAACATGAATATTTTGAATTTTAGTAGATAATGTTTTAAATTATGGTTTCACTGAAACAGTAAACATTTTCAAAATCATAGTTTCACAGAGACAGTAACCCATCAGTCTACATTTAACACAAGTCCCTTCTTGAAAATCTGTATTCAATGTATTCATTAATGTACTGCATCATTCCAGTGCGCTATGCAAAAGAAATACAGTGAAGATGATATCTCATACATTATTCAATCTATCGCTAATGCCCTAATTGGGTAGGATTTCAATCCCCTCTTACATTCCAACTGCACGTACGTCTAGCAATAACTGCAATTTTCAATTTAATGTTTATATTTCAACCTTTCGCGTAGAAAACGCAGTCAATTGATTTGAAATGTTGATTTGAATGTTTCATTTGAAATGATCAGACGGTTTGGTTTGTCTATCAAGTCATAAGGAAACATTTTACCTTTCTATTTGAAATTATATTTTTTGGGACATGTTTATTTTGCCTCTTGTGAGTTATATTGATTTTCTCGAGCAATTATTAATATCCAAATTAAGAAATTGTTTCCCTGGAGCTGTTTCTAAGTATTGTTTTTCATTCATCGTATTCATTTGATTTATTTAAATACTAGTATTTGAAGCTATGTTAAGGATGCAAAGTAATGATAATATCAGTTTATATTATGTGCAAAATATAACCGAGCGGTTCTAATGCAATAAGATAAAAGTTAAATCTCTTAAACCAGCTATTATTTTATTTAAACGAACAGGAAGGCAATGGCTAAAGAAAATGAAATATTGCTTTGATGTAAGCTAGACTCATACATGAGTTTACACTTAGGTAACACAGACTCCTTCTAATACTTCTCAGAAATCCCTTTTCTGAAAGAATAGTTCATTTTCTACAAAAGATTTGATTTGATTTTGACCAGTAAAAATGCCTTATTTTTAATAATAAGTAGCCTAGATTGAAAAATATATTATAAACTAACGGTTTTACTTTGGAAAAGATGTATATATCCCTTATCCTATTTAAATCATAATTTATGATTAGCACACCCTGTATCATAAAAAAATAACTCAATATATCTTAATTTTAAATTCTTCAAATTTCCTTTTAAACATACAATCTCCCTTTTAAACATGTAATATTTGTATTCAATGAATATCATAGTAGACTAGTTTAACAGTCTTTAAATGCTACGTAAATAAAATAGCCAGTGATGGCAATTTACTTATCACTTAGTAGATGAAAATACAATAATTGCATTGGTTAATGGCTTAATTGATACGAAAGCGTTGAGACTTTTGTAAGAGGAACAGTTTGAGACCAGTTTGAAAAAAATCGGTCAATTTTGAAATTTTGGACTCCCATAGGGCCAAATCCGTGACCTGATATGACCTTTCACATTTTTAGTTATAACTCCAGAACCATATTTAAGACATAGGTAAAAGTATACACTTTCTGCTTCCTTGTGATGAGAGGAACATGTTGGTGTGATTTTGAACAAGATTTGACCAATTTTGAAATTTCACCCCTTGTTTTGGCAGCCATTTTGTTTTATGCAAATTAATCAACTTTGACAAGCTTACATTTTCCTACATTTTGAATATGTTGTTCAGGAGGTCATTAACAGTTGATTTCAACCACAAAATCTTGTGTTGCAAAGTTTGTCCACGTACCCCATGAATTTTCATAGATTGAATAGTCTATGTACGACGTGTACGATACAACAATCATAATGATTTAATTATAGAAAGGAAACACAAGAAGGTCAAATCAATGCTAGCGATTGATTCATATAACTCTATAGAATATTAAAAACAATACAATTTTAACTTTTGAAAATCATCATCAGGTTAAGATGTTTTAAAGTAAATAACATATTCATCTAAGTAACCTGACTGTAAATATAATATATTTTCTTCTAAATAACCCATCTATGACTGTAAATATGACACCCTAAACTAAAATCTTAAAAATTAGTGGCATTCTTGTATCGATTTAAAGTGTTTACAATAATTTTACGAATTCTCCTGAAAGACTGTTAGTACAACGAAAACTAGTTGAAATAGATTATAAAGATTTCTTGATTTGATTTTTAAAATGGATTTAATTTATGCAGCTAATCTGAAGGACAATTTGGAAATAATGGTATATAGATAAAAATAGTACTAGTACGATTTTTAGAAGATATTCGCATTCACAATGACGATATTTGTTGTTGTATGGATTGTCTATGTATATAAACACCTCACAAAAGATAAGTGAACACTTAGTCTGACCCCCATAAATCCAAGTAAGAGCCCTCAAAGTCTAACGATATTGACAGATATGAAAAATATGGAATCTCAGCTAAATTTTAACCCCGAATTTGACATCAAAAACCATTACCATCAATTTACACTAGCCGTTTGAAAAATCTACCTCAATTTTCATTTCTCACATTTTTGTGAGGTGTTTACATCTTGTTGGTTGGTTTGCGTATTGTTTGATCTGGTGACCTCGACGATTTGGGTAGACTTCTTTAATAAGAATATTCCCTGTTACTTCCAAACATAAATGTCACAAATTGAATGCAAATCTTTAAATAATGAGTCCGAAAAGGGGACTTTACGACAGATCACTTTTTAAGAAACTGGTGAAAATAGGCAACAAAAAATAAAGAAAATAATAACAATTTCCATCAGATTTTCTGTTGTAAAATTTGGTCACCTTGATCAATTTCAACAAGTAAGATGTCATTTTAAAGCTTAGCAAATGCTGTAACAAATGAATTGATAAAATGTACATCAACTGTAATGTCCCCCTTTTTGGGTTGAGCCATCACATATTGTAATGCATTTTCGCTGTTTCAAATGGAGCAAGCACCCAATTAACAGTTGCTGTTACAAACATCGATCAAAATGAAATAATTTACAAATCTGAGAGTAGAAAACCCCGAACTGAAAAAAGCGAAGACTAAAACTTGTTTGTTATCATATGGACTATCTCAGCATAATAAAATATATTAGAGATGTAGGTATATTGAATTTACCTTTGTCCTCCTAGTACCTCTTACCGCGAATCATATTTCATATAAAAATCTTTTCTGAATTAATGATTGATTATTTTCCCTTTCTACAAACAATCTTAAAGCTTCGTAAAAAAGACCGAATGAGGAAAGAACGCAATGAAATTAGGTTAAGTTCTCCCAATACACCAATCATACTATTACTGAGATAATGTTAGTCTGAAAAAAGACATCCGCTTTCCTCATTTGTTTGCCTACGACTTCAAGCCACTTGAATATCTGATCACTATTTAATGTTATCTCTTTCAATCACCGTTAGATTATTCATAAACTTGTTCCAGTACCCGCTTACATCAAGGATTAGATAGTTTCTGTTTTTCTCGTTACCTTTCCTACAGCAGAGACATTTGATGTGAAGTAATTCATTATGTTTTTAAAAATATCTAAATTCATGTGTACAAAAATAAAAATAAAAAGTTTTGTTGCAAATTATGTTATGATAAGATATCATTTCAAAGTACATGTATCTTATAATAAATTTATATCGTGTCGATGGAGTTTTGAAATGCCGAAAAAATAGTTTAAAAGTGTTTAATGAGCAAATTAAAAACTAATGTTGTAAGTTTATTATGTACTTGATTAATTAGGTACATTTTAGTTGGGTGATTCATTTCGGGAAAAGGATCCATTAGGGGATCTGGACAATAAAAAGATGAAAAGATTAAAACAAATATCAAAAGAAAATATAAGAAAAATAGGTTGGAATATTGTTAAAATCATAGAAAAATTGTCTGTGCGCTTGGGAGACTTTTTTTTTGCTTGTCAATTTTCAAATGCTACGTCAAAAAAAAGGGTATTATTTTCTCCTTAGTCTCATGTCGTTTGGAGGAAACTGATGCTTGTACCTCACCGCTCAAAAAATCCTAGACACGCCACTGTGGGGGTATCGGCCAGGCTAGAACTCATCTGCAAAAGTACGGATAGTCGAAAATAGTCGATATATTGCAAACGTCATTTCTATAATCCTTGTTGCAGTCAACAAAGATCTTGCAAATTTCGAAGAGACTGCAAAATTCTTGCTGATCAAAAACGTCAATTTGACAAACAATTTCCCATAATGTAATTAAACCTATTGAACGTTTTTATACAGATTTAAAATTCATGATCAAAAAGTGAATAACACTGCGGTTGCGAAAACATTAGTAAATTAAATTCCACCTCACAGCTTGTCTTATATCATACCTATAATACAAATTGATAGTAGAAAACCTCTCTTTTCCAAGTATATACAGGTTGTAACAGAAAAAAATATACATTGGCATTTACGCTGAAAGAATAATGTTACACTTTGTATCACATTGTCATTTATTAACACCAAAAGCCAACTTCTTGAACTACAAAATGCACTTTGTTTCATTCAAATTGATGGTCTATAAGCAGAGTTATAGCAATTATAATGACCCTACCTTCAAACCACCTGGGCCAGTTCATCCGATTCATTAACCGGTAGCAAAGTAACGCACATAATGCCCTAAATCAGCCATACGATGTTCAACAGGATTACGAGGGTGTTTTAGTTTTCCATTTAACAAAGAGAATTATAGACCTCTTAATGATCACCTTGCCCGTAGACTATTGTATTCTTAATGTTGGACGGGACACCAAAACAAATTTTTAAGAGATATCCTAGATGGTGAGACAACATATCATCTAAATGACTGGGTCGGAACACAAGCACTTTAAGACTACCAGTACCCAGAGATTTTAAATACAGAACAAAGGAAACACAACATAATTATTTCTGATCTTAACTTCTTTAATGTTTACCAATTGAGCTAGGAAAATTAATTTCAATTTCAATATGAAACTGTGTAATACAATGCAAAAAGATTATAGCAATAAACTCTGTTGCTTTCCCGTGTCCACCAAAGGCATCGAGTCTTTGATGCAACTGCTTGTGCTTACTCTGGAATATGAGCAACATTTTAACCTATTAAAGCATAACTTTTATCATAAAATATCATCAAATTATTTATGAATTATTCTTATCATATGAAAAAATTAAAAACATTAAAAGGTCTTGCCTGTGTGCCTTTTCTTATTTTATCTCACTGCATTGTTAATCTTCATCGAATCATGACAAACTGTTTACACTGAAAAATAGTGAAATCGGCCCAAGCAGTTTTCACTGGTTTTTACTTAACTGGTCGTAACTTTTGAACCTGACCATCAAATGAGATCACTTAAGTTGCTTCTGGTAGTTAATTAAATAGCCTTTCAAATAAAGGAAAGTTTTTAAACTCAACATTTTTATTTTTATTATGATATCGCTAACAAGAATGTATATTTTTTTCTGTTACAACCTGTAGTAGCATTCCTTTTAAGTCTACGTAAAATTGAACTTTACTCGCAGTGAATGAGGCTAATTTATCGTATTGCACGATGCATCTCAGTCAGTATTCAATTGTTACTACTGCAAGCAAGCAAGGTGTTATTTGCTTGGCGCTAACCAGTTTACGTCGAGTCATCTTGAATGAGTTTTGCACTGCAGTATTTATTACGATAGCATGTGTATTAAACAAACACATGTCGGAATTTTAACAGACAGGTACCAAAAGGATGATATTGATACGTTTTTATTATAAAGGAGGAGTTTAATTAATATTTTCGCTTGGAGCTCATTTTTTCTATAGGAATTCACTCTTATGACGCAATGTTCATCTAACCAATTTTGTAAACAACTTGTTTCTGATATATTGGAATTCTATGTGGATTTGTTGAATTTATTCTGGAATATATTATATCAATATCACAAGGAAATTACTAACTGATTAAGAACAACATATATCTGTTGAAGTGACAGTTTGTGATTAGCCAAAATGGATTTTGTGATGTCTCGATCATCTAGGAGGATGAGCTCAGATTACAGGAAGGTAAGAACCAAGAAATATAACTATAGATGTTCTCGCAACATACTTTTCCTTATCTCTTTGAACCTTGCAGTAAAGAGCGCTTGAAATTGAAGCTTGACTGTGTTAGTCTCTTAATTCATTCGGAAATGTTTTTATTTATATCGTTTCTTTTTATAAAGATGTAACTCAAACGATGTGCGATTAAATATTTTTTGAATATATTGTTCAAGTATATGAACGTCAGTAAGCTATAGCGAGTCAGTGATTAATCTATTTTATCTCAAATTCATTAGTATTGTAAACCCACAATAAAGTAGAGTTTAGATTAACATGTGTTTTAGACACAATCCTGAATTTTAAAAATAAAAAATGACATAGTTTGTAGATTAAAGTATCCCGAATTACATTCCAAAGCTATAAAGAGATTTGAATAAAGAGATTTGCTTGATTATCTTAATCATGTCAATGTTTATCATTAGGAATCAAAAAATACAAGTTAAATCCAATACTTAAATGCAATTGGAATTTAAGATTTGCTTGTCCTTTATAAAACATCTGAAGTGTGTGGGTGTGTTCACTATTAACTGTGAAACGACACAGTAGTAAGCCACTTAGCGCGAACAAAATATATACATGAGTTTTATCATGTTTCTATAATGGAATAAATCTATGATTCATTTTCAAAAGTTACAAGGAGTTAAACTAAAAAAAGAGGTATTCCGAAAAAACTTTATATTTATTGTTAATATCATAATCAAATGTATATCGTTTATGCCGTTATTTTATGGAAAAGAAGTAATTTAAAATTTAAATTGGATTGCGTTAGTTTCTTAAAGAATGTCATGCATATACATAATGTGTATAACATGTTTTCGCAAGGTATGAATGAATTTTGAAGTAAATTTGATTCTATAAATGTAATGTATCTTTAGACCGATTATGTTATTTACAGTATAATACGTGTTTATAACATGTATACAACAATTGTACACTGTATACAGCGGTTTAGATATTACCATTTCTTTTTGCTTGAGAAAATGCCATTACAGTCAATTGAACCATTATGTTATATACTATGTTATGTTATTCGTCGGAAATTGTTTTAGCATGGTACTCCTTAGTACAGCGGTATCTTGTAATCACAGGTACCTTGATCATCATATATGAAGTGATTTTTGCTGTTACTATTTACCCAGATTTTGTGGATATCTCATCTTTAAATAATTATATAAATGAAACAAATACATACTGGGGATTTATAGGTCGCTTTACTTCCCAGCTATTTAACTCCACTCGGCCTCTGCACACTTTACAGGTGTTCGCTGTCCACTGTGGCCCAAGTAAGCTCCACTCCGCACCAAGCATAATTTCAGGTTCTGCGGCAACCTCTAGGGGCGCTGAACCTTGATCAGCCCACAAACGCACCATCGTGGATTTTAACAGTTTTATTTTGTTCACTATTTACGATACGTCTAACATATTGCAGTTTTTTAAGTAGCATAATCTATTAATTGCATATGAAATGCAATGTGTTTTTACAGATAACTAAATAAAGTAAGGATACCATCACCTATTGATAAAAAAAAATTCAATGGTGCATCAAATTTAAACAAATATGTGTGAAATGTGTTGTTTCTACAACAATCAACGCTAATTGTTATTTATTCAAATAAATTCAAAAAGAAAATTTGATAAAATATATTATAGATGTAGGCAAAGTGAATTTACCTTTGTCCTCCTAGTACGTCTTACCGCGAATCATATTTCATATAAAAATCTTTTCTGAATGAATGATTGATTATTCTTCCTTTCTACAAACAATCTTAAAGCTTCATAAGAAAAGACCGAATTAGGAAAAAGAAAATTTGATTTGATTGAAAACGCAGCACTAATAAACGCATTTATATTTCTAATAGTTATGTTGTTTAGAAAAAGAGCACGATTCAATATCGTGAATTATTCGTTGACCTTAGACAAAGGCGCCACTTTGCTGTGCTATTATATGTCTCTGACACAAATGTGACATGATTAAGTTGAATCAGTCACATGTCGGTGAAATTAATTTTGAGATACAGAGATTGCTCTGACAATACATTTTGTTGTTTTTCATTGTTTTTTAGATCAGAAAATTGTCATAACTCTGGAACCAATTAATATGGGGTTTTGTTCAAAATGTAGCATTTAGGCTATAATTAGAATTAAAATTGAAGCCGACATGTGAGTCATTTCCCTTGATCATGTCACATATTTTGGTGGTTAAATTCAAAAATTCTTGAATTTGTATATTGAATTTAAATGATTTAGGATGGAAAGAACCAAACTCGTTTTTACTCAGATTTGTCTTAAAATCATTATCTCGTTAAATGTTAGATATATAAACCAGAAATAAAAAGTTGGACAATTTTTATTGGAAACATAGCTCCCTTTTGCTTCTAAAATACTATTCAATTATAAAAGTGGGATACTGTTTATAACTGATGTTTAAACTGTGAAGTAGAGACCTTCTTTGCTTTGAACATTTAGTACTCTATATAACCAAGACTTTCAAAGATTTTTTTAAAACTTTATTGTTAATCTTGCCTAGTTTAAGAACAGTTATTATAGTTGTAATGATGTTAATATTATTGATTTTTAACTGAATAATTTAAAAATTATGTTAAATGTTGGTTTCTACGGGAACAGAAACTGACAGTCCCCATTTAACATCTAGCTCTAATACTGACTATACAAATTCCTTCAAAAGTAATATTCTGTGTTCAATTTAGCCTAAATGGTAATGTATTGTATCACTCCAGTGCGCTTCGCTAAAGGAAAACTTTTACCTCATAAATTATGCAACATATCGCTAATGCCATAATTGGATAGGATCTCAATCTCATCTAACAGCACATAGTCTAGCAATGACTGCAATTGAATACGCCGGTAAAAGAAAACCCCAACTCCAATAGCTAGCTCCCTTCTGTAAAATATAAACACATACAAATCTCTGAAAATGCTTTCAAATCACTTAAAAGCATTTTCATGTCCATATCCCAATCATAGTGTCACATGTGACCTTGTAGACTTTTTTTAGACATTGTTAGATAATTTTTCTAGTACATAGTTGCAGAGAGGATCTCATGGAGTTGGGATTTTCTTGTAATGGCTGTTTAACTATAGCAACTATGTACTATAACAATTATCTAACAATGTCTAAAAGGTCATCTGCAAGGGCAAATGTGACAGTATGACTAGGATATTGACATGAAAATGCTATATTGGTGATGTGAAAGCACTTTCAGAGATTTGTATGCATTTGTATTTTATAAGTATAATTAACAGGAGGGAGCTATTGGAGTTGGGGTTTTCTTATACTGGCGTATTCATTTGTTAAGCAGATGGTTTCTGCCTTTCACGTAGAAATGAAATTGTGGTTAACGAATTTTTAGAAGAACATTTCATTTCTGAATGATAAGATGACTAATTTTGTATTTCTAACCTAAATAAAACACCTTTACTTTCTATATATCCTAATTTGCACAATTTATTTTACATCACGTTATTTGCATTTTCTCACTTTTTGTTGATTGACCGTTTTGCAAATGAATATTTTTTCCCTGAAGGTGGTTTTAACCGTTTTTGTCATTAATTTGTCTTTAAGGAGCAAAATAATTTCAAGCTATTTGAGATATCAAAATCTTGCTCATATCTTTCCCACAATCTATGTCAAATGTTACAGTTGAAGTATGTTCCGTTTTGAGATAGACGTTATAAGCTGTCTATCCACGTATATTAATTAACACGATGAGGTAATAGACATCTATGAAATACGCTCATCAAATCAAAATCATTTGACCACTTTTGACTGCTATCTGAAACCAAGTCCCTGTTAAGAATGGTTTTTGTGATACAGAAATCTAAATTGTGAAACATCGGATATCCTTTATTACACCCTGCTATAGTTCTTCATAGAGATAATACTTCTGTGTGGTTGGATGGATGTAGTTTTGCAAAAATATTTAAATTTTGCACAGTTGATCAAATTGTGTAAAACATTTAACAAGTATCATTTTTAACATGTGGGCATTTTCACGGAACGGAAGGACAATCACATAATTTGTCTGTATTTCAAACACATACATTGCCAAAATTGAATTGGATAAAATGAAACTAATTCCATATTTAGTTGAGTATACCTGAAAGCATTCATATTCAACAGGATTTTTTCATAAAAATTCCTCTGTCGAAAAATATGCATATTAAAGTGGTCGGTCACGGAAGGACAGCAAAACGGACATGGTTTTTCACCTTGAGTCTATTTTTTAAAAAATTTATGAAAGTCGTGAAGACATTTGATTTCAAAGTTACTGAAAGGATTGCTTGGTGTTTCTGCAATAGTTTGCCACATTCCACTTCAAAATATTCCCTACGGTTATGTTTTAACAATGCAAAATGCGAAGGGATCATGGTAACAGAAGGATGGTAACGGAAGGACAATTTGTCCGCTGATTTTTGGGTGCACTGAACCGTAAAGCCTGGTCAGGATTAACAAAAAATACAACCTCATGTGTTTATTTGATCCTTATTTAAGCCATTTAGAACTATAACACCTAAGTAAACAACCAAGAATGGGTTGAAAAATTAAATAAAAATTACTACTTTTCATTATGAAAATCAAGAAATTTGACCAAAATTAGGATTTTTAAAGAAATTTCTTAGACATCTTTCTTCAGTCTTTTCAAAATTAGATTCATTTTAAATAGCTTTCTTTTGATACCAAATATATGGTGGTAGCATTTTTCATTGAATAGTTACATCCTTTTTCAATATTTTTCTCATGTCCACTTTTTCGCGAAAATGCCCATATTTTTTCATCCTCTTTTATTGTTTGCTTAGATCACATCAACTAATGACAAGACTTTGTCAACACAATTTTGGCGTTGGAGCACAATTAGGCCACAACCTTTTGCGGCCGGCCGCAACCTGGCCATAGACTTGATTTTCAAGATGGCGACCGTAGGCTTGATTTTTCACCTTAAGACTATCGTACAATATTCATTAATGTTTTGAAATTATTAACAAGTGCATAATCAAGCCTACGGTCGTCATCTTGGAAGATCAAGCTTGTAGCCAGGTTGCAGCCGGCCGCACAAAGTTTTGGCCTAATTGTGCTCCAACGCCTATAGAGTACCATATAAAATAATTCAGAATAATTAAAATGTAATGAATGGTAAAATACCAATTTTTTCAATTCTGAATAACAGGCAATTTAATCTCAATCACGCTTTGACTGGTGAACCCTGTATTTCTGGCTAAAAATCTGGTTGTATTTATTTTCACTTTCACGAATATTGCATATGTGAATATTGCAAATATTTCACGAATATTGCATTTGCGTTTCAACGTTTTATTTTTTTTATATTTAAGTACATGTATAAGCATGTAATTTCTTGCTCAAATATGAATTTTACAAGTTCATTTGAATTCTTTAATACTCCTTATAAACCTTGAAGCATGCAGTAAACAGCCGATTATATCATTACCCTCGTCTGACCAAGGGGGATGGCTGCAACCCCCTAAGGTTTTTCTCCGCAGCATAAAAACGCAAAAGCAACCGACTCCAGGAATTTGGGTAATCTCTTTTACATCCTATGCGGTCATTTTAATGAAAAAATGAGGGGATTACCACCTAAGGTGGGGTTAGCGTAGGCCGTTGATGCAACACCGGATTATTTTAAGTCGCAATTTTGAAAAATATGTGCATGCTATGAGACTGAAACTTGTTATTTATCATTTCCCTTCTTTATTTGCAAAGAACCCGATGAAATTCAGTAATTTAGAACTTTTATAGCAAAAGTTTGGTCATTTTTGCCAAAATTCATATTTTTCGACCTGAAAGACCTTTATGACATAACACTTTATTACGTAACGCTTTTGCCGATTTTTGTGATCTTAGTATCGTTGGATAGGAGAGGACCATACCTATCTATTGATTGCAAAACGAAGTTAAAAAGGGGTTCCGTTCCAAAATTTAAGGGGTTTGCAACAACAACAACCCCCCTTGGTTAGACGTGTTACAAAAAAAAAAAAATTGGTTAGACGAGGGTTAAGGGAATTAAATTAGTCCGTTTTTTTCGAATCACAATCACGTACCCAATCTTGCTGAATATTCAAATGATCTTATGCTCAATGTTTGTGATAGAAACAAAATTAGTCAAAAAATATTACCAAACGATTCATGTGAAAAATATTAATACGCAGTGATTAATAAATCCTAAATAATCAATTCCAGTTTCTTACACAATACAATAACACCAGTTCACAAAGTTGTTGTAGAATACAAATAATATGCTACATAATGGATCTTGTAACAGAGTCCGATTCCTTTCGGCAAACCTCAAGGGAAATTGAGTGTAGTTTCTAATTGTTATATACAGGAAACAGAGTAACGATAATATCAGTTTACCCCATACATAATGCAATCTAGCGTTTCTATCGTAATTGGATAAAAGTTTCATCCTCTTAAACCAGTTATAAAATGTATTTAAACCTCCGTATAGAAAGGCAGTGGCTTAAGAATCTGAAATATTAATTTGAGTGATTCATAATAAATTGACAGTCGTCTAGGTTTAGGTATCAAACCTGGAGAATACATTTTACACTATAATGTGTTAATATGCTTCAGCATGTGAGCCAGATCGTTTATACATACCAACAGACAACAACAGCACCTTCTTTGGACATAATAAACCATGTAATGCAATTAAAGTTTTCATTGAAATCTTCTGAATTGAATCCTTCAGAATTGAAAAACTACTTATGCGACACCAAACAAGAAATATGGTTGAGTCTATGCTTATATCGGTCAAGGAGCCAATGACAAACACAGAAACGAATAATTATTTGAAGACCAAAAACCTCAAAAAGGAAATACAAAATTAAAACAATACAAGAGATTTAAATATTATGTTAAAATGATTGATTGTTGTATTTAAAACTAAAAATTAATTACTACACTTTTATGGTTTTCACAGAATTGGTTGTAAGATATGATTGCGTGCTTAACGTTTCATTGTGGACAATAATCCAAATCAAAGTTATTCAAATAAACATTGAAACTCTTTGCGACTTGTTTAACTAAAGTCAAAACGACTTAATCATAGAAAGGAAACGCAAGAAGGTCAAATCAATCCTTGTAATCGATTTAAATAACTGAATTGAATATTAAAATGATTTTCACGCACTAGACTGGCGTTCAATTTTTTTCATAAGTAAAATATAAGGCAATCACTTTCCGTTACAAGGAAATGAACAAGATGACATTCTGAAGATAATTTTTATATTCCTATAAGATAAAATGACTGTATTAAAATTTACTGTAATCTGTAAAACATGTTGGCAATAGAACGGTCAGGTATTTTCCTGTACAATTTACTGGAGATATTTCTCAGTGCTCTAAAGAATAAAAGCAATTTATATCATCCCAATACATCAATAACACCAATACGGATATAATGTGAATCTCAAAAGACATCTGTTTTTCTTATTTGTTTTTTGTACACACGTTTATAATTCGTTTTAAGACACTTTGATATGCGATCTCTAGGTACCGCTATCTCTTTCAATCACCGTTGGATATTCATAGACTTCTTCCACTAATTTGTCTCTATAATTTTTTGACCAATATTATACCTAAATTGGAGTTATTTTTCGATTTGCAAAAGTGTTTAGATGAATCACATGTCTTCTGCATGTTTACGTATCAAAAACGCTAACATGCTAAATTATTTCTCTACGTAGGCGAAGAAAATATTAGATACAGAATACAAAAAATGAATAACTCTGCAGTCGTGGAAACATTTGCAAATTTTATTCCACCCCACATCATTTTGATATAATGCCTATAGTACAAAACCTCCCTTTTCAAACTTGAAACATTTTCATAACTGTTCGTAAATAAATTTGAACTTTACTCGCAGCCAAGGAGGCTTATTTATCGCATTTGACTATGCATCTCAGTCAGCATTCAATTTGCACTACTGCAATCAACCAAGTTGTTATTTGCTTGGCGCTAACCAGTTTACGTCAAGTCATCTTAGATGAGTTGCAAACTATATATATTCGTAAAACCACGTGCATTAAACAAGCGCATGCCGGAAGTTTAATAGAAGAGCAACGAATAGATGATAGTGCTACACTAATGCTCTTATTCCACGGTATTCCACGCGTGTGCACCAATTTTTTTACCCATTTTGCTAACACAACTTGTTACTGACATTTGGAATTCTAAGTGTATAATTTTGCTGAATTCATTCTGGGATATATTACAAATAGAAATATCATAAGGAAATTACTAGTGGATTAAGAAAACATTATATAGCTGTTGAAGTGACAGTTTGTGATTAGTCAAAATGGATTTTGTGATGTCTCGATCATCTAGGAGGATGAGCTCAGATTACAGAAAGGTAAGACCCAAGAAATGTAACTATTGCGTAACAGCAACATCCTTTCCATGAATCTATTACAAACTACGCTTGATATTTAAATACATATTTTTATATTTTTGAACATTTTAATGGCGATAATATTCCATCTAAAAGTAGAGAAAATTTCAATAATTGATCTAAAATCATTTGTAATTGAATACGTCAGTATTTAAGAAAAACCCCAACTCCAATAGGTCCCTTCTCTTAAGTTCTGTAAAATATAAATGCAAACAAATCTCTGAAAATGCTTTCAAATGACTAAAAAGCATTTCCATGTCTTTATCCCAACCATAGTGTCACATTTGACCTTGTAGTTGACTTTTTTAGACATTGGTAGGTACTTTTTCTAGTATATAGTTGCAGAGGAGAGCTAATGGAGTTGGGGTTTTCTTGTACTGGCTGTAGCAACTTTGTACTATAATAATTATCTAACAATGTCTAAAAAAGGATATTGACATGGAAATGCTATTTTAGTGTTGTGAAAGCATTTTCAGAAATGTGAATTCATTTATATTCTATAAGTACAATTAACCGAAGGGAGCTATTGGAGTTGGGGTTTTCTTACACTGGCATATTCAATTGTATGAGCTACTAATGTAAAACCTACCAAACTATTGAAATAAATATGTAGTTTTTGGTCTTATTTCAAAGACTCATTACTATTCCAAGTTCATTCTCCTTTTCTTATTTTTCCTTAGAAAATCTGATATTTAGCAATTAGTTCGGTGCTATTAAATTTCTAAAATTATTTGAATTGATGAACATAATAGCTGGGACAAACTTTGTGAACTATTGCGAACAATTTGATGATCATGTTACTAAAAAATAAGGAGATGGTTATTTCAGATAAAATATTAAATTGATATGTATTAAAGATAAATTATTATGATATTTTTTTCTAACTGTTAAACTATGATTGTTAGTGCCTTTAAAACAATAAGACAAGCTTGATTACGTATATTCAACCCATAAATTATTTATGAAGTGATAATACATTACTACATTTGTGAAAGAAGCGGTTCGAATAATAACTTAAAACCACGAGAAAAACTATAGCAAAACCGTCCTTTCTACATGTATGTCGCTTTTCATATAAAGAACAAAATTATAAAACACAAGTGAAAATATGTAATTAAAATTTTAATTGATTTGGGCTAGATGCAGCACTCTGCAAGAATGTCATTGATGTTTATGGTTCAGACTAACAACATATGGATGAATATTAGAGTAAATATGATTCTGTAAATATATCTCTACTGTATATATGTTCAGTTCACAATGCACTCACAAATATGGTGGTTTTATTTGCCTTACGTACCGAAATGTTATTCACTAGTTGTGTAATTATCTGTATTCCTGTTCATTCAGCTTGTTCTTTGATGCAATGCCATCACAATTAACTGAACTATATTATCAGATACAAGTAAAGTTGAAAAATGCACTGCCTTTCGCATTTAGTTTGTTTTAAATGTTTTGACATTACCAAAGTCGTAGTCATTACGTTTGATGAATGAAAATTTAAATTGTGCAGGGAATTTTTTCTAAATGCTTGTGTCACCAAATGGCACCATATGTTTCTGCTGTCACCTAGGAAAGTGCCTTATGCTGAAAGCGTTTGCTATTGAACAGTGTTCCCATATTTTTATTTAGTTTGTCACTTTGATTATTTTTTGAAATTCCTATCAACAATGTTTTTGTTGTCTACAAATTTGTGCATTTTCATTATTAAATCAAAAACCTGAATTAATTGATCATTAGTCTCGGCTAGCTGCTATAAATTTTTTGATTGGTGCACAATTCTGTGGGGTGACAATTTAGTTTTTAGAAATGAAAAACGAGGGTTTTAGTGTAAAAACACAAACTGCAGTGAATATATCATATATTTCAAATATATTGAATTATCCTATATAAGCTAGAAAAATATTTTGGTATTTTTTTGTCTCTGTGTTTGGATATGCTTTATCTCTGAATATTTGTCCAAGTTAGATACTATTCTTGATCCTAAAACAACCTGATTAAATTATACACTGTTTATTTACATATATAGACACCAATTTTCGAGTTTCATTTAATTCATTGGTGTATATTTAAAATATGACGTTTTCACACGACCATCTACACAAATTTCACAACTGACTGACTCAACTAAAATCAAATATAGGGGAATTTGATTAAATTTGTAAAATAAAAGATCAACGCATCCTATACTTTCGACATTAACAAGTTGCAATTGAGAAAGACAACATATATAGTTCAATATCGTATATTCGTTGCCCTCAAGCAATGGCGCCACTTTGCCGTATTGTTTTACGTCATTGACACATTTTAATGGTAATTCGAAATTCCAGAACTTCTAGGGTGAATAAGACTGATTCAGGACAAAAAGATCAAAATATATAGATCATAAGTAAGGATTTTAATTTAAAAATCTGACTTAAATAAACTTAGATGGAAATATGACCCAGTTAGTAAAGTAGGGCACTTTATTGGAAACAGATAATTATGTTTTTGTTTTTGACAATATTTGAGATTCTTAGACACCATTATGTTTAACATTCGGTATATTGTAATGGCTCTCTTTTAGTTAAGTCACACGAACTCTACGTCATTAAATATCTTAATAATATGCGTATATATATAAATGGGGCAAACAGCGGGAACAGTGCAAGTAATAATATTTATTCTATGTTTATAATGGTTAAAATATATATAAACGACAATCGCATAGATGAATCATGTTGTAATTACAGGAATTCTCAATGGAAACTAAAGAAGGTTACATCAATCTGAAATATTTTTGTAAATAGATAACATATTGAAATGGCTGTCAGTAGTATCAATGAATTAAAGCTATGTATGTTTAATTTACGTTGTTTCACACAGCCCAAATTAAGATAAGATTTTGCGCAGAACAAAATCATAAACGAAAATCGCATAGATGAATTATGTTGTAATTACGGGAATTCTCAATGGAAACTAAAGAAGGTTAAATCAATCCGAAAGACTTGTGTAAA
>JXSR01S074766.1:62700-75947 GCA_000969725.1 Ophiothrix spiculata | reverse complement strand
TTAAGGGTAAAGCATATATAAATTCCTTTATCATGTAAAGAATATCCTTGCAGACATAACAGTTAAACTGTAAAGCATACATCCCGGCATATCCCAATAGTACTATCTGTTTCAACTTTGATATCAAAAATATTATATGATACCAATTTATTAAAAGAAAAAAGAAACCCTCCAATGTTCATTTCAACATTATCTCATGCAAAATATATTACTTAAGATGTTACGCTCGGTTTCCGACAGCAGGTTCTCATTTAGGTGCTTGTCGCAATTCGAATTTCGTTGGTTGTTGCTCTGATATTCAACTCATATGATCTAAAGTCTGCGTGCTATCGATTACGGGTATCATAAGTCTGAGGCAATATGACACCGCTAATAAATCCAATTTATGGCTCAAATTGTGGTGCCATGTCTAACAGATGATTTTGTTACCACTGGCGTATACTGCTTAAATAAATGACTACAATTACATGTTTGAAATAAAGAGATAAAATACTTTTGTTTTTGAGTGCAACTTTTCGCATCCTATCCCGGATGCATCCTCTGGCAAATTGGTTATCTGACGGCAAAAAGGTTGTGGACCCGTTTCAGGATCCAGTGATTTGATTGCAAAACTCTTTATTTTTTCTACCTGGATGATTAACAACAATCATAGGTTATTATGTTTAAAACGGATTAGTTCTTTTGCGGTTGTTTTATACGGTAAATATATTATATTTCACCACAAATGATTATATTTTTACACAACACAATGAGTATAAATGTCTAGAAAAACATAAAGTTCATTTGAACTTTTTTAGTGAAAAGTCACAATGCACGTAAGCCCCTATAAAGATTTAAGCTTTATTGGGGCCCTAACATTTAGAGCCCTCCTTGTAAGACATAACAGCAGTAAAAGAAAAACTACAAGGAATGAAAAAATCTTCTTATTCTTGCAGCGTACCATGTCAATTACTCGCCATCTTAGGTTTGTTTAACTTTAATCAGATCATGTAGATGACGAGATTCAAAAAGTCTTGAATGTGTTAAGCCAACGCGCATCAAAGTTAGATATTGATACGATATTTTCTGTGATGTATAAGATCAACATCATAGAATAACAAATGGTTTTGTACCTGTTATTTCTTATCAGAAGAAACAACAACAAAACAAACACTGCGAATCGCATGTTAAAGCAGTTTGTTGTCACTGTTTACTTCGTACTACTCAGACTTATTCAATGTAAATAAACAACACATTGTAACAACTATGTGCAGGAAGATGCGATCGTATTTTAAAAATCAAACACATCCTTACACGAAAACCCACACTTGTTTTTAAAATCTTTCGTTATGTTGCCATGATAGTAAACAAGATGCATTTTCTAATATTTCCATAGGACAGCCTAACTGTATTTATAGCTAAAAACCATGCAAAGTCAGATGATAAAGATCGTCATACGGTACTTCTTCTTTGTTACATGTGTACCTTTATGGCTTGCATGTCAATTTCGTGATGCAAATGTGCAAATTGTGCCCCCTCAAAAAAAAAAGTTAAGTTTCATATCTAATAATTTCATCGGATATCAATACGAATAGAATCAAATATTGTGTCAGTGACACAAAAATGTCTTCGGACCAAGACAAGACGACTGTATAATACTGACTGGTGTATTAATTTAAAAGTACCGTTTTTTATAGAATGTGGATTAATGAAAAACAGCATCAAAGTATATATTTCTAGGTTTACGTGTTGAACATAATTGGGAAGACATTTTTTGTTCAAAGTGTATGATTTTGGAAAAGTATTTTTTATTTGCTCAAAAAGTGCTTTTGAATCTTGAAACAAATTTGATATCTTTTTACGAATAGGTTAATTATTATCACATTTGAGAGTATGGCAATAAATTGCAATATGTTAACTTTTTATGGCAAGTTGCAAACCACATACAGGACAGTGATAGCTCTCATTTATCATGAGTACATTTTGTCTCCTTCACAAAGCTTGAATACTTTTGTAAGAATCAATATTTTATATTTGGTAGCGCCTTTTTCCGTTTAACTGAATTCTAGTGCTGATGAAATTGCAACCTAATACACGACATTTATAGCTCGATTACGGTTCTTAACCGACTTTCCTTGAAAGTTCAGTAATAGTGTATGCGACAAGCTGTCATCCATTCATTCAGATTTAACATTTCCTATACGGAAATCCTGTCGGTCGAAAGTACACGCCTGATTTAACGTTGATGCGAGGGGGTATCAAAAAGTTTTAAACTTTACCCAGAACGGATTGGGCTATGTCAATGAAATTTTGTCAAAATAATCACTCATCTTATGTACATTATTTTGCATAAGCTGCATGCAGGAAAGTTTAAACTTTTTGATACTCCTCGTATTGAATGCATTTGAAAGGAGAACAAATGTGACGTTTTGAAATATTTTTCAATGCAATAAGAAAAATCCTTTTGGTTTTATAAAATCAGTATTAACATTCATAATAGAAAATTGATAAAACAGATAAAATGATAAAATCAAAATCGATATAATTTTCAAAGTTCCCCCTTTCTGGGTGGGCCATTACAAATATGTTGTTTTTTATATCTCAAAAACATGATTCTGTCCCATACTTCATTCTGTCATGGGGAGGCAGTATAAATACCTTTGTTTTAGCTAACTGGTAAATTGAGACTTACAGTTTGAAGAAAGTGTAATTGAACTCGAGAAAGCAACGATTAAACACTAATTAAGTTTTTATCATGATTACAGTAGTTTGAGATGTGCAATAGTTTGTACTATTGCACAGCATGAAACAAACCTGTGTGATATCATGATATAAAACAAATATTGAATGCCTATGTACGTGCAATAGTACAAAATATATCATTCGGTCAAATTTGGACTGATCCATTTCACTCGGCTGCGCCTCGTGAAATAGAAAAGTTTGCTATTTTTAGCCAAAAATCGATATAAAACCTTGATATTTATGCTAAAATTGGCTTATTTTAACTAAAAATTTGCGGGACTGTAATATCGGGACAGTTAAAGTAGTAAAATATCGTCCCGATATTTTGATATTTTTGTCCCGCCAGCGTCCCGATATTTCGAGCCAGAAGTGCCCCTCCCCCTGCCCCCACACCGCTTCGTACGACCCTGGTTTATAATAAGATCAATCCCGATTTGCCGACCCTTGAATTTTAAATTATCAAATATCTTCATAATTCTGATACCCGTAACAGCCCTTGTGATATATGTGACAGGTCTTTGTTATCCATACATTGCATTTTATTAAAACAATTTTGAGATGGCTTGATAAAATTAGTTGAACATATTTCCTGTTATTGACGCGTCAATGTCTACGGTAGCTTCTGGCAATTTAATTTCGTCATGTGAGTGCAAGAAAGTTGTATCTGCAAAAGCTGCCAGTTGTCATTAATTTGGATTGCACACTGTAAAATAAAAATAGTTCTTCAAGTGAGACTGTCATTTGAAGGACCATTTCAAGAACCACTTCATAGTGAATTAAATTAGTTGACATTTACAACAAAAACGTTGAAATTCACATAGAGCTAATAGGCTTTCTACCTCAGACAAAACACCACAAGGAATTGAATCAAGTCTAACAACATGTTGCTTCTGGCCTCTGCAGCACTTTGGCTTTAAGAGTGAAGACATGTAGTTCAAATGCAATTCAGCAGGGCAAACAGATGGACATTTATTACTTCTTGTTTCTGTCGGAATACAAAACAAGGTATCACCGTTCATTAGTGTCGGATGAAGCCCAATATAACTGTGTATAATAAACTTGTCGTAAATTTCATTTGATTGAGACTTTATTATTGAAAGAGATGTAAAAGGTCCTCAAGTACTGAACACAGATAAAAAATATTGCTAGTATTAACCAAAGTGGTCAAGGTGTTTCACTAGCAAGTTGGTGGTCAAAATGGACCCAACACCAGTTAAGCCATTTCGCGATTCAATTTAAATACGACTCAACCCTAGTCATAGATAAAATACTTCAAAAGAACAAAAACACAGCAATATAAAATTTAGTTGATATTTGAAATATGTAGGTAATAGGACATTCCTCAAATAAAATTTGAAAACAAGTTCTGTTTCAATTAATTCAGTTTAATTGAATGTTTTATCTCATTTGGACTGTAATAACTCTATTTTGTATGGTTTATCTAGTATATATCTTGTCATCTCTCCAGCGTGTACAGAACTCTGTTGCTCGACTCATTACTTGTACAAAGCGACATGAACACATTTCACCTATGATCTTCATTGGCTGACTGTATCTAACCGATATCGTTTCAAAATATTTCTGCTCACTTTAAGGCCATTCACGATCAGGCATCTATCTATGTAGAGGACCTCATAACTTTATCAACCAATAAATCTGTTCTTTCTGCATCTCAATTCGCCTTACATCCTGGACCTAGTGTTAAAACATCTTTCTATTGCGACTGTGCTTTTTCTGTTGCAGCACCTAAACTCTGGAACTCTATCCCACATACCATTCGTTCTGCAGCTTCTACCAAACAATTCAAATAATTGCTCAAGA
Organism: Ophiothrix spiculata; assembly: GCA_000969725.1. Lineage (NCBI taxonomy): Eukaryota > Metazoa > Echinodermata > Ophiuroidea > Amphilepidida > Ophiotrichidae > Ophiothrix > Ophiothrix spiculata. The sequence continues at coordinate 71,405 of JXSR01S074766.1, read as the reverse complement.
CATTTTTTATTTACCAATTGACTTGCTTGTACCGTAAATTGTAGTGTATTGTAGTTTTATGTTTAAAACGCTTAGAAACCTTTGATTGCGCTCTATTAATGTAGTGTATTATTATTAAATGCACAAGACATACCTTCGGATGACTATTTTACGTTTTGAACGAGATTTTGGTTGATTGTAAAGGATTCTACCTTACGTTACTCCCCTCACCTTCAACAACCTAACACGGTAGTGTAAAATATAACTGGATTGTTGATTCAACGTATCAATTGTCTTGATGTTTATTATCTCTCGTTCGTGTAAGCTTGTATTTAAAAAAATAACAACTGTACAATCTTTAAGTATCCTTATGTTTGATGTTGTCTGTACAAAACCTAGTTTATCTTAAAAACATGATCCTATTCTCATATAACAGAAATTTGTTTCCATAAATGTGATGCCTCACCCCGAAAGGGGGGACTTTGCAGATGATATCAATTTTTGATTTTATCATTTCATCTGTTAAAGCATTTTTAAGCTTTAAAATGACACCTTGCTTGTTGAAATTGATCAAGGCAATCAAATTTTACAACAGAAAATTTGCTGAAAATTATTTTTTTAAATCTATGCTGCCTATTTTCATTAGTTTCTCAAAAAGTGTTGGGGTGAGTCATCACAAATAATATTCTACAACTATAATGTGGGTTTAAAGGTTTAAATACAAATTAATAACTCTACTTTATTCAGTATTTGCCGCATAAGCAAATTTATCATCATTTTTCAATAAATGTAGGAGCCTTAACTGCTGAAATACTAAACCTGAACATTTATTAAGGTTCAAAATTATCAGAAAGTAACTTTAAGTTTAGAGCTAGACATTGGTTGAAGAAAAGGATTCTATAACGTTAAAGGTCTTAACTAAACCTAACATTTATTAGGATACTAGATTTAGTAAGATTGGCATATTAATTGACTTGTTGTTTATTGTCTCCTATTTCTGTCAGCTCGTATTTTTACAAGACATTTGTAGTATCTGTTGTCAGCAAAATGGACAAACTATTTTATAACATGATCTCGTTTTCAAATTATAGAAATCGTTTGACGATTCTTGCAAATTTGTTTATAAGTTGCAATTACTATCAAAATTACATGATTCCTTCTGTATCAAAAAGCCACTTTTAACGTCTTAGGATACGTTACAGGGGTGAAAATAATTTTATTTGAATGTGTTTTACGTTTTCAAATTACAGTTAATGACATATGATGTTTAGATAAAAAAAAAATGACTCCAAACAATATCTTGTTCTCACAAAAAAAAAAAAAAATACGAAACTGCATGATATTTTATAAAGTACAAAAATGAAAACGAAATACAAAGTGACGAAAATTTTGGATGATTTTAAGATTTATTGGAACATCAAATGAATTATGTAGATCTGAATTTTGTGCTTATGAAGTGTGATGTAAAATACACTTATTGAAACATCAAAAGAACAGAAATATAATAAAGAAGAAAGATGTGTAAAAGATATTGAATAAAGGCAATTGCTATACCTCTCTGAGGTTTAAAGAGAAAAAAAAATGATGTTTAGATAAAGAGAATCATGCGTTGTAGAGAATGTACGCTTGACATTGACGATACTTTTCTATAACATCATTCATTCTGCCTGTATTAAAACGGATTACAGTTTAATCTTATTTCACAAGTTCACAAGTCGGAGCCTGTTATATTCATTTGAACCATACCACTGGATGAACAACAGTGTTATTATTAATGATCAAATGTCTGTTGGAGTGTTAACGTGTTAATATCCTGGAGGAATCATGTTGTAAAATAATCTGCTTTTCGAGAGGTGACAGTTGCTGAAGGCATGTGTCTATAATCATATCTTTGTTTTGTTAACTCTTATCAAGTGATTCTGTCCAGTGATTGCTGCATTCGCTACATGTTACGTGGACTTGCACATGCGTCTATGATTCCTGCTGATTTGATCACATCAAAAAGCCACTTTGAACGTCTTTGAATAGGTTACATGGGTGAAAATAAGTTTATCTGATGTAAACTAACCATGGTTCAAATACGAATTTTTGGTTGAAAAAACATTCAAGAAAGCAAGAGAAAACAAGAAAAGGCTGCCAATTTTTATGTTTTTTTCTCCAATGAAGAATAGAAAGAAAAGACTATCATAAGCTGTCATCATCATCATCCTTCGATTTCCATGACACACATCCTTGCCAACTATATTTATCACACATTGCACTTTCCAGTTCATTGAAGTTCAGGCCAGTATCTCTACATATGGTATGGTAATCTCCAAAGAAGGATGTCCGATATGATCTGGTCCTTGGCTCGAAAGCAGTGACCAGTAAACTGGCCTCTTCTCTGTGCCACGGTTGTAGAGATAGGGGATATATCACCATAAATCTGATGCATTGTTGGATGTTGTTTCCAGGACAGATTTTGGACACGCATTAGTAGCCTGGTGTAGGTGCCATTTAAGCGGTCTTGGAGCTCTTTCTTCAAAGTCCATGTTTCTGCGCCGTACAGTAAGATGCTTTCAACACAGGCCCTGAAGAAGTCCATGCTTGTCCCATTCTTGTCAAGAAGTCCTTTTTGCTATCAAATACATATGACCCAAGGTATTTAAGATCATCTACTTCCTTGATGGCAGTTCCATTCATTGAGTGGATAGGAGGATGATCAGAAGGTTCATTGAGTGGATAGGAGGATGATCAGAAGGTTCATTGAGGATCAGGCATTCTGTCTTCTTTGCATTGAGCAATAGTCCTACCCTAGCCGCCTATTCTTCAAATGTAATCAGCAGATCTTGAGCAGATGATATAAGTTCTGCAGTCAGTGCGACATCGTCTGACATAGTCTAAGTCTGTCAAATACTTTTGAATTTGACGTCCAGCTCTTCTGCCAATTGTGAGGCCTTTATCACTCATGGTGTCAGCTGACTGGCGCAATACATAGTCGACCACAATAACAAAAAGGAAAGGAGCAAGAGTGTCCCCTTGAAGAATTCCTGCTGTTGTAATAAATTCCTCAGTTGGACCGTCCATGCTCTGCACAAAACTTGTTGGGTTGTTATACATTGCAGCAATGGCACTCACAATCTCCTCAGGGAAACCATAGTTAAGTAAAATATGCATCATTGCCTTCCGGTTTACACTATCAAAGGCCTTTGAGAAGTCTACAAAGACTATGGATGCGCTTCTCTTTGAGATTCTCAATTCTTCGAAGATTCTTCTTAGAGCAAGAATCTGTGGTAGGATAGATCTATTCCTACGAAATCCATTTTGGTTCCTACGAAGAATGGGATCAATGTATGGTGTTATACGGTTGAGAAGAAGCGAGTTGTAGACAATTGCAGATAGACAGATGCCTCTGTAGTTTCCGGGCTGCTGTAGATCACAAGCTGTACTGCACTATGATAGATATTTCCATGGTCTAATTAGTGGTTCACAGCAAAAGGAGAACTGTAGTGCTGGGGAAAAGCTTTAAACACATGACATAATATATGCATGCACTCCCCTCTTAAAGGGTGTAACACTATTATCAGAGATGTCACTGACTACTTCATCTGGCAAGCTATGCTATTCCATACATGCACGGCTGCGTGGAGGTTTCTTATAAATCATGAAGTCTGGACATTTATTGCTTCACTTTGGGGACATGTATGGCCTAGCGGATAAGCCCGCGACTTTTAATCACCGGGCATTAAGAGCCGTGGGTTTGAATCCGGTGGGCGGCGTGTGTAGTGTCCTTGAGCAAGATACTTACCCTAATGTGCTCCTCTTCATCCAAGTGTCAAATGGGTACCGACTTTTTTCTATGCTTGGAAGGTAACAGACTTGCGGGAAGGAGGTGTGCTTACCGCAAATATAACAAACTTGTGGAGTCTCGACCAAACACGTCGTAAAAGAGGTGGGCACTCCGACCTGTGAAATACAGGCCATCCCCTTTACTTACTTGTTTGAGTATAAATCATGAACTTCATTTATCAATAAGACCTTGCCTAATAGTAAATGTTTAATTACATTAAAAAACAAAACAAATTTACTTGTGTGTACTTTTGGTTTGTATAATTCTTTCAAACAATATGGCCACACTTGTAATCCTTTGGTTGGTGCTTCAACTCATTTGAGCTTTTTTAAACTAAGAAATGCATAAGAGCTATATCAATGGGGGTTTCCTGTTCATTTCCTTTCGTTATAATCTTAGGAGGGTTTTTTTTCTCAAAACATTCAAACCAATTTCAAGTAATTGTAGTTAAGTAGAGACATTCTGGACGAAGTGAGTTGACAGATGATGAAGGATTCTGTCTACCCTATAGCCCACATCCTGTTGCCTCTGGCCTCAAAAGCACTTTGGCTTTAATGCGAAAGACATCTTAAAGCATTTGAACAGGTTAACAGACTGGACATTTGTTATTTCTTGTTTCCTCTAGTAAGTGTGCAAATGAAACAAGTAATGGCTAATTATTTATCATGCTAATGGGGAGTTAAACGCAATATAACTACATGCCCGAAAACAATTTTTATAACACATTTATCAAATGCAATTTCACTAAGTATTAAGTTTAGTACAATTTATTCGTTATCTATTCATCAAAATATCTTTCGTTTTGTTTTCAAATTTCAGTTGTAATCTCTGTTTTCTAATCAGTATTCCCTATTCGTCATGAGAGGCATACAGTGGATTTAGTTCCGATGGGTATCCAAGCCCTTAGGCATCTTTGGGAACAATGTTGTGCTCCTTTGCGACAACTTTATACTCCATCGATACAGAGCTTCCTATCAATCACCGCCCGACGAAACTCCTCCTTGTTGTTGAGTTGATAAAACAGGTTGACGTATTACTTTAGCCAAGATGTTCACGATAGGTAACATGTCTGAAGATCTTGCGTGACATGTAAAGTTCATAAAACCCGGATCTTCAAGGAAGCTCTGTATCGATGGAGTATAAATTTGTCGCAAAGGAGCACAAAATTATTGTTCTCAAAGATGCCTATTAGAAAATGACAATAAAAATGTTTCCAGAATGAATGCGAACTATTGCTGAATATAGGGTGATTAGGCCAAATTTCCTACCTACATGTAAAACACTCTTAAGATCTCCTGCATATGTTATAGAACATGCGTTTCCTTTATAACATTATGAGCCCATCTTGGAGATATGCTGTATTTAATATGTTGTCTCATTACCGAATACAACGTGATTCTGTTTGGGATACACCAAATTAAGAGAATCTCGGGCCACTTAAGCTGTCTCGAGATGGGTTTTGGTAAGTCATTACCATAATCTACCAAATTTGTCTTGAGATTTTGGTTTAAGATTAAGCAGATAAGTTTATTTTGTATATATAACATTATTTAAAAGCATTTTTGAGAATTGTTTTATGATTATATGATTGTAACTTGAGAAACGTGGGAATAAACTAAACTTGAACTTGAATTCAAATCTTAATATAAGTAAGTTTCCGCAAGGACAAAATATATATGATTTAACCATGATTGATGTGTTATAAATATACAAGTCGGGATCCATGCTTATATACAACATGGCCTTACATAAAGGATATTATGTGCATACATAACTTTACCAATCTCAAACTAATGTGAATGACGAATCTATATTCATTCAGTGTCCGCTGCAAAAGCCAACTGACCTTTTCAACATTCTGCATCAAATGCACTAGGTGTACCTGTTAAATGACTAAAACGGAACATTTATGGAGATTCAAAATATCGAAAAGTAACTTTATATTCGTCAGAGAAATAAAACTAAACTACATAAGGTACCCCACACTTCCGTTAGTGCATAAGGGGGGGGGGGGTACGTGCCGTTTCAAAATTGCGGCCAAATAACCGATTTTCGTCGCGCGACATCTCGATTTTGCCCAACTTCTACCAACTCCTATTTAAAAAAGGCAGCAACGATCATAATTCATAATGAATATTGATGCTTAATAACATGAACAACTAAGAAAACAATTCCCTCTATCTAACAAGAAGTAACTTATATGAATATTATATCAGTTGCAAAGGGATATAATGTCCCTGCTATATGAAATGATCTAAAACCAATCTATCTAAAAGACAGTATTCATTAAGCATAACCAAAGTTATTTCAAAGTTGTTCTGGTGGAGTTCCAAATGCATATACAAACGTTTGCGCAATTTAGATACCAGTCATGATGGTGGGGTTGAGTTTTGGAATATATATATTGACCAAGAATACGCTGTAAAATATATTACATTATTTTAATGATTCAAAAAAATTAAAACGCAAAATGATAAACGTATGGAAAAAATAAAGATAAATATTTGCATACTGATGCACTACATCAAAATAGTGTAAATCACACTTTTTCCTTAACCTGTAGGCAATATCTTGTTTCAGCGAAATAAAGAAAGATAAGTTTATTGACTTAAAACAAGACCTTTATTAGGAATTTAATTATGTTAATAGAACATAGGAACAAATGTGTATTCTGCTGAAGAAAATATGATATCAGAAATGAACGCTGTAATTTGGTACCAACCGTGCGTATTTTTACTACTAGTAATACTATGGTAACGTTTAATGGAGTTGTTGCTTGACAGTTGTTTACCCCAAGGAATGTCAGATTTTTACGTCTTAATATTAGGTCTTAGATTTCATTTACACATCAATTTTATTCTTGTATTTTTTTCAGTCTTAGCTAAAAACAAATACAACAATGTATTCATACGGCAACACATTTCTCTATCCAGCAAAGGGAAAGAAGCATCCTCATGAAAACATGAAAAAAAAATCAAGTGAGACCTCAACAAAATAACTTTATTTCTGCAAAATATTCATAATTTACAACCTTTCCGGTGTTCGTGGTGTTTTTGAAAGGAAACCTTAACAACCTCTTAGGTCAATGGCATATTTAAGTTATTTCCATGATTTGAAATTTGCTAATCTTACTTTATTAGTTTTATTCCCAAAATTGACTAACAAAGACCAAATTATTTGAATCGTAGCGTTGCATTGTGGAGTCGTTTTAGATTTTAAAGAGACATAACATTGTCTAAAAGGTTAACATATTTTGATATTGTTTTGTATGTCTTTTCGGAAAATAAACCTTGAACCTGGAACCATAGTTTTGGCAGTTGGTTTGGACTGTTAACACTTTTTACTTAAACTTTAGATATTTCTGGGAACATTATATAAACGCGATTGATATCAAAAACAAATATTTATAACCCGCTCGAATTTTCACTACAGAGGCAGTTTATGGAAAATTTCCACTTAAGACTCTTCGCTAGTTGTCAAAGAGCAGGTCTCAGTCATATAGGTACTTGTCGCCATTCTATTTTCGTTCATTGTTGCCCTGATGATGAACTCATATGATCTAAGGTCTGCATGCTATCGATTACGGGTATCATAAGTCTGCGGCAATATGATACCGCTACTGAATCTAATTTATGGCTCAAATTGAGGTGTTCTGTCTAACAATATGATTTTATTATAGCAAGGGTATAACATTACACTACAGAGAGCTCGACATAAAATAAACAGGTAAAGGACAATTCACATGTTCACAACATGATAAACATTAACAAAACGTTAACATATGAGTGAATGTTCTCAGTCATCCAGTAGTAGTAAACATGAGTGAAAATTACTGGACTTGACGAAGTGTTGCAGGGGTAACACGAAACGTAGTTTGCTCTAAACAAGTAAGTCCAATTTAATTTTCACTCAAAACATTAACATGTTACAGTCCACTACAAAAGTTAAACTGTATTATGGAGCTCAATATACTGTTATCATCATTTAGATTATAGGAAAAGGGTATTATTATATTTTGCACTATCAAAATGCATTCTGGTAAAATGTGGGTTCTTATTTTAAGTTGTTAGGGTAGATAAAACCGTCAGACCAAGGGTAGTAACCTCTTACGCAAGTTCTTCCACTAAGCTTGTACCATCATTACTACCGTGTTTTTCAAAGCTACTATAAAGGTTGGTATTTAATAGATGTGTTGATTATTTAGATGACATGATGATCATGAAATCCTTCATAACAAACAATTTGGGTTTACTCAAAGCATCGACCTACATAACTTTCTTTCAAGTCGTTAATAAAGTTAGCAGTGCAATTGTGAGGAATAAAACATTCATTGGTATTTTTCTGGATCTCGTAAAAGCTATTGCATTAGCAGAAAACTATTTTTATTTGGTGTTCCTCAGGGCTCAATTTTGGGTCAATTACTGTTTATTTTATATGTAAATGATATTAAAAATAGCATAAATGTATTAGCATTTAAACATTTTGCTGATGACACCATTTTTCTCTATCCTCACCAAAAAATTAAACAACAAAATAATTGCTCTTATAAATCAATAACTTAACAAAGTTAGCAACTGGTTTAAAGCTAATAAAACTATCTGTCAATGTAAAACTTACAACAGTGAATTCAGAATGGGTGAAAACACAAAATTCCTACGTATAAACTTCAGAAAGGGACCATGAGAACAATGAAGCCATTATCGAAGTCATACTAGTCCGATTTGTGCCCAATTCAAAATTCTTCAAAATGTTTCTGACATGTACATTCTTGAATTGAGATAATTTATGTACAAATACACCCTCAATGGGCTACCACAAGCATTTACAAATTATTTTAAGAAACGTTGCGGATATTCATAACTATACGAAAATTTTTGAAACGCTTACCAATACACTA
>JXSR01S074766.1:31445-51813 GCA_000969725.1 Ophiothrix spiculata | reverse complement strand
GGGGTGCGGTGGGGGCGTCGCACCCCCAAATTTGATAATGTACAAAAAAGGTCCACAAATATAATAATAATAATAATAAAGGGTACTTTTAGGGCACAAAATCTTCCGAAGAACTCAGAACGCCAAACAAAACAAAACTAACATTCAGGGAAAGCAAGACAGAACAGGTGGGTTTTGAGATGACGTTTACAAACAGGAAGTGTTGGAATACATACAGAAGCAGCAGCATACTGGAACGAACGTTCACCGGCAGTTTTTAAGTTTACCCCATGGAGTTTTGAGGAGTTTTTCAGCTGATGAACTGAGGGTACGAGACGGTTGATACGTACAAAGGACGGAAGATAGGTATTGAGGTAATGTGCCTTCAAAATGTTGGAAGGCAAACACGGCAAGTTTGAACTGAATACGGAACTCCACAGGTAGCCAGTGAAGTTCAATGAGGAGTGGGGTAACATGATCATGTTTCTTTTTCTTAAGAACAAGCCGAGCGGCACAGTTTTGAACCCTTTGCAGACGATTTAGCTGATCAGCAGTGATACCAGTCAATATGGAATTACAAAAGTCAAGACGAGAGATGATGATTGAATTAACTAGACATGACGTAGCTTTTTCAGATAAATAAGCTCTGATAGAACCAATCCGCCTTAAAGATAAAATGTTAAGCGTCAGATGTCATTGATGTGCTGAGACATTGATAAAGACTGGTCAAGTCGAACCCCTAAGAACTTGACAGAATTCTGAAAAGGAATATTATTATTCAGGATATGCATTGAAAAGTCCCTAAATGTCCACCAAAAGAACACCCGAAGTACCAAAATACGTAAATGTAGAACAGGGTAAAATCTAAATTGCTTTTTTAAAATCTTAAAAACTGAAATTTATCAAGAAAAAGATTCATAAATTATGTTCAGGTAGACAATTGTCTACCTTTGTCCGGTCAAAGGTAGACAATTGTCTACCTTAATGAAATATTTTCTGGAAAAAGTTCCGTTTTTAAGATTTTTATAGTGTTGTAGGTCGTTTTTTAATAAAATACTGCACACAATGCTATCAAAAGTGCTAAAACACCCTTGTTTTGCTTGTCACTTTGTCAAACCACTAAAATTAGTTTAGGGTCGACCAAAACGAAAATTATTCCTCCAAAAAATCCACTTTTTGAAAATCCGCACGTCCTTGAAAAATGCCTGGCTACGGGCTTGATTTGCAGCACAGGATTCAGAGTTAGACGTAATCTTTTAAGGCATCACATTTTCGCTCTAACGCAATCTAACACAGAAGGGTAAACTACATTCAAAGTCGACAGTTGATTCAGTAAGATCGACACATTAATTGCTTAGATGTTTATTCATAAAAATCGGTAACAGTCTTAAAATATTAAGGAATAAGAACATTACTAAACAATTTGTGTTTTTAAATTACAATAATACTCAAACTTACTTGATGGCATATGATTTAAAGAGCAGAAATATGGAATCGTGATTTATAAGAATTGCATTTTCCTGTATTAAAATGGATATTATTTGATTCGCGTTCTCGTTAATTGGTTGTGTACGTTTAATTTCTTTGCAGTTTTATTCTAATCATTGTCGTGTATGAATTAGATTAATAACTGCTTTTTACTTGGCGCTCGTGAAATTGTACAAAAAATGCATCTTGTGCTGAAGTCGAAGTTCTCCAACTCCAATTTCAGCACGCGGTGCATTATTGGTGTACTTCATACGCGTCAAGTAATACGCGGTTATTAATCTATAATGATCAAATGTCTGTGATAGTGTGGATGTCCCGGGCAACTATTTTGGTGGAACATTCTTTTTTGGAAAGGTGACAGTTGCTGCAGGCTCTTTGCTTATTAAATCATGACCATAGCGTAACAGTGACCATTATCTAGTGATTTTGAACCCATATTCCTTACTACACTATGAGTGTTTGTTCAAAGTTCGAGTTGACAAATGATGAAGGATTTTGTCTATGTTACAAGCATCATCCTGTTGCCTCTGGCCTCAAAACACTTATGTTTTCAGGTAAAAGACGGTCAGTTCAATAGCATTTCTGTAAGTTAAAAACAAGAGACATTTATTACTTCTTGTTCTGACCGCGTGCATATTCAACAAGATATTCATTAATATGGCGTGAAGTACAGTTTCACTATACTTGAATAACATTGTTATAGATGTCAAATTGAATAAAACGTCATATTTAAAAAGAAGAAGTAAAAGCTTTTCACTTTTAAATACCCTAACACTTTCAAGTGTTAGGGTATTTAAGGGCTCTGTCACACATCACGAAACGTACGAATAACGACCTAATAACGTACACTGGTTTGGTCATTGCAATACATGTAATCGATTACCAAACTAGTGTACGTTATTAGTACGTTATTCGCACGGTACGGTGATGTGTGACATGGCCTTTAAAGTGAAAAAGCTTAAGTGTCCAAGTTCTTAAACAATACATTTTAGTTAAGTGGTCAAGAGGGTCCAAAATTATGGATCCAACATCAAGCCTCAGGATTAACCCAATAAAACGGTCTTTCTACTATATTACACTGTAAGCTTTATCATCAAGATCGATACATACACCGAGGGCGTCGCTCGTTCCTACTAGACGGACTATTTTTACGAAGTATTATGACCAAAGTCTCTAACATAAACATGTTTAATGTTTTGAGCTTATAGGGTCAGCGGTGTAAAAAGCAATTGACTTATTATTTTTTTATAATACTTACCTTTTACATTAAACGAATTGAACATGGAACTAAGAAAGATTTTAAAACAAGTAGTTCAAAGCAACCAAATCAACATTCTATCATATAATCTACTCACAAGAAACGTCGCAAAACATTAATAGGTCAGGGAATTATATAAGACCTGTCGTATCAAAAGGTTTCATGTCTGTAACCCCAAACGTATATCGTATTTGAAAAGGCAACAACGTGTGCAAGATTATGATTCCTGATGAATATTGATGCTAAATAACATGGACAACTAAGGAAACAATTCCCTTTATCAAAGTAAGGGACATAATCAATTTAGACCCGAGCAACTCACCCGAGCCGAGCAAGGACGAGCCGATCTTCTTGACCCAAACCAAGTCAATACCTAGGTCGAGCAATCATTATAGATTAGATAGTTTGGTACGTATTGATATTATTCACCATTATATTACTAAATTTGTTGCCACAGATGAGCGAAATGCAAAGATAATACGATCAATTACTTGGCTTCATGGCTCGGGCGGCCCGAGCGATCGCTCGTCTCTATATTGATTATGCCCCTAACTTATATGAACATTATATCAGTTGCAAAGGGATATAACATCCCTGCTATATGAAATGATCTTAAACAGATCTATCTAAAAGATGGTATTCATTAAGCATAACCGAAGTTGTTCTGGTGGAGTTCCAAATTCATATACAAACGTTTGCGCAATTTTAATACCAACCATGATGTTCGGGTTGAGTTTTGGAATATAATGACTCAAAATACGCTGTAAAATATATAACATTATTTTAATGATTCAAAAAAATTAAAACGGAAAATGATACACGTATGGAAAAAATAAAGATAAATATTTGCATACTGATGCACTACATCAAAATAGTGTTTCTCAAAAAATGTTCTGTCACAAACTCCCCTTTTTCGGGGTGAGTCATCACAAATATTTATAACCCGCTCGAATTTTAACGTTAGAGGCAGTTTATGGAAAATTTCCACTTAAGACTCTCCGCTAGTTGTCAAAGAGCAGGTCTCTGTCATTCTATTTTCGTTCATTGTTGCCCTGATGATGAACTCATATGATCTGAGGTCTGCATGCTATCGATTACGGGTATCATAAGTCTGAGGCAATATGATACCGCTACTAAATCTAATTTATGGCTCAAATTGAGGTGTTCTGTCTAACAAGATGATTTTATTATAGCAAGTGTATAACATTACACTATAGAGAGCTCGACATAAAATAAACAGGTAAAGGACAATTCACACATGTTCATAAAATGATAAACATTAACAAAACGTTAACATGTAACAGTCCACTATTACGGAGCTCAATATTTTGTTACCATCATTTAGATTATAGCAGTGGTGGGCAACCTTTTTACTACCGCGGGCAAAAAAAAAAAAGTTCCAAAATTTTTCGCGGGCCGCATCCAAAGTACTAAAAGAGCTCATTGAGACCTATAAGATACTTGGTTTAGTAATGGAAGTTGTCCCTACCTAGGCACTTCTTGTGCAAGTTAAAACTGAGCAAAAACGTACTTTGAAAAACCTCAAGTAAAGGCCTAGATATACTTTGTCATTTTTGTAGTCATTTTCATTTAGAATTTTTCTCATTGTGTTACATTTTCACCACTATTTTAAATTTTCATTCGGAATAAAAATTTTCATTTTGATTTTTTGTCATGGTGTTAAGTTTTTGTCATGGAGTAAAATGTTTCACAATTTATCAAAATGTTTCATGATGGTATTCAACGGGTTATAGATCGATCTCATTAGGTCGAGAACAATACCATAATTACCTTGGTCTTTTCATTATAATCTGAATTCTGTCCTTGACAGGTAACTGTGGATTTTATTCTGCCGAAAAGATTTTCTGACTCCTTTGATTTTTCTCAAAAGAGAAACATTTTCATTTGGAATTTTTATCACCGTCTTGATTTTTTATCATTCTATTTGTAGTTTTAGCGGATTATTCCGATCGATAATATCGTCTAGGAACTCGAGGTCAATATGCATTCAGCTCTATGGATTTTCAAGATTGTAAAAATGACAAACTATATCTAGGCCTTAACACCTGGGACATTGATTCTGTTAGCTCAATATGGGAAACAAATTTCCTTACTCATCTATATATGTATTTCGGTCATATGAAGTTTATATCAACTATTTGCAAATAATTTGATAGTTAACTTGGCAAAACGTCAGCTACCAAAATAGTCGTCGCTGCTAGAATTGATTACCACTACATCCGACGTTTTCGAAAATACGAAGCTTTACCTAAGAATGAATATTGTATTTTTTTATGGATGTATATTTAAGCGCTTTTGTTCAACTTTGGAAGAATATTACCAGATTTCTGAGATGACAAGTTTATTCTTTGCGCAATATGCTTTTCATTTGGGGCTACCTTTTTAAAATTTTAATATTTTTTTTTCTTTGTGGGCTTGACGGGCCGCACAAATAAAGCTCGCGGGCCGCATGTGGCCCGCGGGCCGTAGGTTGCCCACCACTCGATTATAGGAAAAGGATACACTTTTAAAAAGAAAGGATCAAATTGATCCGATAAGGTATCAAATATGAGCTTACCCTTTTCCAGATCAATTTTGATCCAAATTCTCCTCAAATTTGATCTTTTTCGGATCAAAAAAGAGTGTGTTTGATCCGAAAAGGATCAAATTTGAGGAGAATTTGGATCAAAATTGATCCGGAAAAGGGTAAGCTCATATTTGATACACGGTTGGTACGCAATATCTCAAATTTGCAAAACTACGGTATCTCAAATTGAAAACCATCTCATAATGCCTCTCATTTTTCCAATTTGAGACTCATAATGAGATGTATGTGTCTCAAATTGACGAAAAATGAGACACATTATGAGATGGTTTTCAATTTGAGACAGTTTTGCAAATTTGAGATAGTTTTGAATACTAGTGTTTAGATGATCATGAAATCCTTAATAACAAACAATTTTGGCTTACACAAAGCACTCGACCTACATGGCTGTCTTGCAATTCGTTAATAAAGTTAATGTTGCAGATATTCATAGACGCAAATACCAATAAACTAATTATATAATTTTCCCTTGATCATTGTGTTCGAACTACACTAAAGCAGGTCTCTATTTAGTTGAAACAAAAACTCATTTCAAATTATGAATAAGTCCATTTGTATTTACAATTTGATAAAGTACCACCTTTCTTTTGTCATTCTTTTTCTTGAGCACCGGTTGCCGGTTTAATGGTCGCCGGTTTATTTTGTCATTTTAGTTACAGGAAAACTCTTTTGGGAGTAAATAAACCACTATGTTTAACCAACTATGTTTAACTGCATTTTGCTTGCTATAACTTATTTACTTATTCTAAGCCAAACATGAACGACAACACCCATTTCTATAAGCAACATGGCCCCACATAAAAAGGCACAATATAAAGTGATGAGTATTGGCTTAAACGTACTTAAATGTTTTGAGTAATGTATTGGTATTCATCAAATGCTCACTGTAAAAGCCAATTGACCTTTCATTCGTCCTTTATCAGGTATACCTCGCGCATAAAAAGATCCGAACAACAAGGAATTAAAGGTGTGTGTTCCGATCACTTTCACTCACAAAATCAAATTGGAGATGTTGATACCACATGAAAGCGCATATTTTTCTCATAACCCTTGTAAATTTTCACGCGTATATTATGTTCTGTTGTAGATATGCTCAAGAAAGTGCTGAATTAATGGAATATTTTGTTAACAAAAATAAATATCCTATATGTTTCTATGGGTCACTCTCAGACACATATTTTCCTGTAGCATTAATTTGGCTCAAGATATTAGAATGAAACTTTACAATTATTGCTTTATATATGTGATGACCCTTCATTCAAATGTGGAAAAGAAGTAGGTTGATTTTTTTCACCAGATGACAATACCTATACCTTTAAAGAAATACTGTAAGGTAACCAACACAATTTTGAATTACGTACAATTTAAATGGCAGCTTATTCAATAAGACTTTGCATATCAGGAGTTTAATTCAATTTGTATCTGAAAAGGCAATAATATCCTTAACCATGATTACTAATTAGTGTTGATGCTCTATAACATGAACAACTAAGACAACAAGGCCTCACATCTGACAAGTGGTTACTGACAAAAATTGTATCACTCTTAAGGTTAGTCTTTCTATACAATCATGATCGGCTATCAAACAATCCTAATTATCTTAGAATGAGTAATGCAATCATTTTAAAAGTATATATATTTGTAATGTACAAGTCATAACAAACATTTTGACATGTCATTCGTGTAAATCGGACCTTGTTGAAAATGTGACCTCATTTCGCGCTTGAGTGAATTTTGATTTATATCTGCTTAACCATACCTTCAAAGTATATAAAAGTATATATATATTTGTAATCTACTCGATGAGACGAGTTATTTGATATGCAAGTCAACATATTTAGGACACTTTTGAAATTTGACCCAAAATTCACTTCCCATGAAATAATTGGCTAAAAAAATTGTCAAAATAATTTCTGACTTTGCGTTACCTCAAAACCACCAATAACTCAATTTCGTCAAAATGTGACTTAAGTACTTCTTATTCTACAGTCTTCAAATTACAACAACATATCCCTTCTAAATTTTAAAATGAGGTTTTATTTATTTTACCCAATAAATAGCCACATTTCTGTCGGGTTCAAAATGTATGCGTATAAAGAATTCCGAATTGAGAATCACGACAAAACCTTTCGCAATTTACACAGTCCTCAACTTTCAAATCGTATACAACATGTGCAACGTTCCTGATACATACAAAAAGCATTTCAAGAAAACACAATTATCAAGATGTTTTCTTTGAAGTTGCAGATTGTAATAAACGAGGCGCATTATGTTCAACTTTATTACAATAAATCCAACTCAACGATGGGAATTTGCATATTTTACTTTCTTTGATGCGACGACGACCCGATTGTAATAAATAGGGGTGACACAAAATGGTCCAAATTATTGCGACGTCATCATTCGCATGACCCAGGTCAAAGTCTCTTGTCACAGTTCTATTTTCGTTGGTTGTTGCCCTGTTATTGAGCTTTATGATTTGAGGTGTGCGTTCTATCGATTACGGGTATCATACGTCTGCAGCAATCTGACACCGCTACTAAATCTAATTTATGACACAAATTGAGGTGCCCTGTCTAGTCAGATGACTTTATTATTACCGTGGTATAATATTACGGTTTGGAATAAACAACAGTATAAATGTTCGAAATAAAAATATGTCCGAGAAAGTAGGTACAGAATTGGTTGTAAGGTTAAATGTCAAGTTCTAAGATTCAGTACTAGTATGTTGGTGGTAACCACCCTCATTATTTCTTAAGTTTCAATTTTTTTAAATGATATCTTCATGCTATTGAACTGAGAATATGTTGGAATCAAAACGTCAGAAACAACCTAAACATCAACAACAGCAACAAAACAGAAACAAAAAATCAAACGAACAAATTAGACTAACTCGTACGAATAGTTACGAGCAGTGTTTAGTCCGTTTAAAAGGACCGAGAGTAGCGAGCAAAGCGAGCACCGAGGGCGTCGTGTAGTCCTATCAGATGGACAAAACACTGCTCGTAACTGTTCGTACGAGTTATTGTGACCATAGTCTAAGCAAAACCAAAAAACTTACCGGTAAAGCTATGGTAACTATGCTTTGACCATACACCTTAAACTTAGCACACATATTTACATAACATTAAAACTAAATGCAATATTTACTGTGAATTACGTTACAATTTGTTTTCCTTCTTCTGGCAAAATTAAAATCTATATAGTTCATTTAATGTAAATCGATTTCACTCCTTTAAAACTGCCTTTGTGTGAGGAAATAAAAGTTTCAGTTAGCTTGTCGCATACCGGTTATAAGTTGAATTATTAACAATCTCTATTCTAATAAAAGGACTTGTTCTTCATCTTCACCTTTACAAAATTTGAATAAGAAGAAACATTTTACACCTTAAGTTCGTCTGCTGTCAAAATTACTATTACATAACTACTAGTATATAGCTTACCTTGATGGGTTTTAAGTTCAGAAAGACTAGCATGTTTATCATCTAGCGAATCAACTTTTGGACAAAATGTCATACATTCATTCAAATCTAACATTTCATGTTCGGAAATCCCGTCCGATCGACAAAACACTTGATTGGAAACTAGGGTAATAAGCTTTAAGGCTTGTTGACCAAGAAAAGCAAGACAATGTTTACTTGCAATCGACGGCTATTGAAAGGAGAACTATTCCTTTTCTTTAGATTTATTAAATATATCTGATTACCAATTGGTATATCGTAACACTGTAGACTGATTTCTTTTAAATTTATTTATGATATGATTCGATAGAAGCTTTTTTAAAACATGAAATCCAAACACGCGTATGACAGATAGTCCTTTGCACAATTAAGTTGTAGATTTGCTCTAGCTAGTACGTTTCTACTAGCTGTGATTATGCATAACTGGTAAATTGAGATTGCAGTTTGAAGTAAAACATTTTAAGCAATTTATCATTGAAAACTACATTTGAGACTATATAATAAGGTTGTATTTATCTGAGTGATTCTGAGACGTGCTTGATGAAAATAGTTTCACATATTTTCAGTAATTGTAGCGTTCATGTCCACTGATGCTTCTGGCAATATGATTAGATGATACAAAGGGTATTTTATGTGTAAAAGAGGCCTGTAAGGTACGAATGTGTATAAAAATAGCATCTGATACGCGAGCTGAGATAGCAATGGCCAATATTAAACCGTCTGAATCATCTTTTTGAAATTCTTAGTATTATTTATATTAGTGAGATGAAGGTCATTTGTTTTAAAAACATAATGATTAAATAGACATCTTTGTCTGGAAAAATATTACATGCATGATACGACAGGAATGAAAGAAAAGAACAGATTAATTTGCATTTCCTTTTATAAATACGTTTTTTCAAAATAAGTGAACTCGAGGATTAGGTACAGCATGTCGTAAGGAAGAGTAATATTTCATTTCTTTAGTAGATTCTAAATTGACGCCTTCAGAATCGTCATTTGTTGCACGAGAATGTTTTGCACTCACGTAATTTTTAGGGAAATCTTTAATTTTATGGAAATTTTAAAAAACCTTAATGCTTTCATGACAATCGTGAATGTGCAAGCAATATGATATACAATATCGAAAATACGTTAAGGGTAAAGCATATATAAATTCCTTTATCATGTAAAGAATATCCTTGCAGACATAACAGTTAAACTGTAAAGCATACATCCCGGCATATCCCAATAGTACTATCTGTTTCAACTTTGATATCAAAAATATTATATAATACCAATTTATTAAAAGGAAAAAGAAACCCTCCAATGTTCATTTCAAAATTATCTCATGCAAAATATATTACTTAAGATGGTACGCTCGGTTTCTGACCTGACAGCAGGTTCTCATTTAGGTACTTGTCGCAATTCGAATTTCGTTGGTTGTTGCTCTGATATTCAACTCATATAGACTGGGTGAATTTTAGGAATACTAAATTCCTAGAAGCAAATTTTGTTAAAAGTGGTAACTGATGTGTTCTAAATTAATTTGGGTGTGCTGAATTCAAAAATGGTGGATACCAAAATTTAGCTTAATGTCTTGACCTTGAAATCGTCAAAAAACAAAATGGCCGCCAAAATCACCAATAACAGGCTGTTTTAATCAGAACATGCCTTTTCTTAAACAATGATCATTCATTTTAAGTTCTTTTTTGTGTTCAAATACACCTAATGTCATACCAAAAGCTAGTGGTAATGCTCAGAGTTTGTTTTTTTGCAAAATCCAAGATGGCTGCCATTTTCCCGCCTAATTTACACTATTGTAAAATATAACGTTAACTTGAAAATTAAAATGCAAAAAATTACCAAATCATTTTAATTGCATGTCCATGTTTTTACTTGCATATACTATTACTTTGATATTTTTTATTTACATTGGATATCACTATCTTATTGAAAAGGAAGATGCCTACTTTTTCATACACTGTTTTAAGAATATTTTGTGATTCCGATTCTAAACTATTTTCTCGGAAATCAAATTTTGTTTGTAATTGCATGTGCTTTCATAACTGGATAAGCATTTTTCAACTATGTCAACTTACACATAACACTGAAGTCCATTCTTGCAGCATTTACAGCGTAAATTGGTGCATTGTGATTTGCAGGAGTATGATATTACCTCTAGGCAAGCAGAGGGGATAGGACATTAATAATTACATTAGATGTGGCACCAGCCCGGTTTCAGAGCGTTTCCATCCCATGTTTTTTCCATCCTATGTAGGATGTTGTATCACTACCAGTAAGAGCATGGAAGGCCAAAAGTGATGATGCAGAATCAGCTGGAATGTTATTAAACACTACACCAATGGGAATATATCGCCTCTTCTTTGATGTTCCAGTTGTCATCCACAGGTTTGAGCATTGCATAGACTGATAATGTGCAACCAACAGAAGAAGAACATCAGTATCTCTCGCTGACACCATGACCGTGTCGTACTTGCAGTTCACAGCATGCAGGATGATTCTGGTGTCAGCATCTTCGTGCGTTGCCTGAAGACACTCTGTATTTGTGGATGGAACTGATGACCGAACTGTTGTTTCATCTTCAAAACCTCCTCCAACTACAATTTCTTTCTCCAAAGGAGCATTTTTTAATCAGTTCTTCAGATAGGAATCTTGCTAGGTCAGCCTTGTTATCGGGTAAAGCCATGAAGTTTGACTAACTTTAGGGGAGAGGTACCGTTCGACCTTCAATAATACGCCTTATTGGTCTTGCTGTATTTGTACGTCTTACTCTAGTAGTTGATTTTACAGATTCATTTCTATAACGAACGAAGACTACATCAATCTTATATGATATCGAGAGCCTGCTCTGACAACTGCTTCAACAAATGTGTCGGCAAGGTCACCAAATGTTGATGCATCCTTAGGTTTTCCAATTTCAACTACTAAAGCCTGACCATCTATGATCAGGCATGACGATTGGGGCTGATGATCAATGGAGTTTGGACAAACAATTCCTTCTGTAATCATGTCTGCAAGAACTGATTTGTTACCGCTTTGTAGCTGCCCATTCATTTGCGAAAGGGACACAGGAACTGGCATAAGCTCATGCTTCAATATTGACTGTAAATTCACTGTACGACCAGCTTCATAAGCGGTGATGAGTCTTTGCAGAATATTCCTATCTGCTCTTAGGGTGGTCTTCTTGTCTTTCTCTTTGCTGTTCTTCACTACGTCATATAATGATGCAAATGTAACTGCTTTGTTCTTTGTCATTGTATGATAAAGTAATGTAGCTGGTTGTTAGTTTGGTTCTGCGATAACCCGTTCCTCAACAAATCTCATTAGTTGCTGCTGTCCAGAATCTCTTGCAGATAGAAGTGAGATCTGAATTGCCTCTGTTCAGAGATCTTTGGTTGCAACATTTTTCAGAGACATACTTTGGCCATCGGTGGAAAACATGTCAAATCTCTGTAGAATGTTAAACAATGAATCGTCATCATCCATGTCTCGTTTCTGACGTGCTTTTGCAAATTCGTTGTGTAGGACATTGACCCCTGGCGACAGATTGAATAACTGATGGGTTTGAGTAGATATATGTGACCTCAAGTTGTATGACAGAGTCCATCTTCTAAGAGCAGACACTGTTTTCGTTATTCCTATTATCCCACCGCCTCTCTTGCCTGTGCTATTTATCCATTCCTGTGCATGGTCTGGATCCACCTGATTAAACAGACGCTGAGAGCGCTTGACAACAAAATTGCCCTGCATAAACTCGTTTAACACTTCATTTGGAAGGAGATTCATTTCTGCCAGGTAATCTTGACCCCATCTTGCATATTTATAGTGGTCACAACGCATGAAATAGGGCAGCATGCGACGGAAAGCCTCGAGGTGTAGTTCCCACAATCCATCTCGTTGTGCCCTGGTAAAGAGAAGAATAGTTGAGACCATGTCCATGTATTGCCACCAGAAGGAAAAGTTAACATCTTTGGCAGATCTTTGAGCAACATAGTCAACCATCAACTTCTGAAATTGGCCATGTGTAAGTAATGATAGCAATTCAGCAATATCTGATGTAGCCGAAGTGACTGATGATAGCTGATCATGATATTCTTTGTTTGTCTGTTCCACAAATGTGAAAAGATTGGGCATCAACAAACGCCACAATACTTGCAATGTGAGTTTGTGTGCCCTCATGCCTTTGCTGTAAGCTTTGCCAGACAGTGCAAGATCAGTTGTACCCTGTCCAAATAAACCACTCTCAACCCAAATTTCTGCTAATCCAGACCCATTCATGTGATCACCAATGGTTTTCAAAAAGTTCATTGAGATATGAAGACCTCTTAGGCGAGGAATCAGCTTGTTCTGGTATTCCAGAACAGTCCACTTTAGCTCTATCAACTTTTGATATAATGCCTGATCTACAGTGATTACTGTGTAACTGTGCCCAAAGTGTTTTGATATATGCACACATCTTTTCACGACTGTGTTCAAAGTGTCCAGCTCATGTGCAGGGGCAAGGATGATTGGCAAGTATCCAAGAGTAGTCTGTTCTGGATTTACTTTGGAGCATTTTTCATTGAACTTTGTCCATCCAGGCCTGGATTCTAAATGTTGACGGTGTAAGAAAAATGTCATATCTGTTGCAATTGCGTGTTTCACTGACTGAGTGACGTCTTCAGCAGGTAGGTCAAACCAGGATTTTTTAACTGATGCTGCAAATTTTGGGTTGACTTTGTCTGGTATCTTCTTTGCAGGATACAATTCACCGATGGCATCTGGGACATGCAAAGTGCGATCACTTGATGGTTCTAATGTGGAAAGAAGAACATCGGGTGTTTGTCCTCTTTGCCAAACAGCCATTTGTGTTGCATGGAAAGTATTTTTTCCATCAAGGGTTTCATCAAGAATGTCAATGTTGTCTGCTGTAAAATGAACAAACTTATTGGAAGTGATATTTGGTGGTATAACAGTGCCAGTATCTGGGTCCATTGATTTAATGGTGCTTTCTGCTAAAGCTGTATCAACTTGCTTTACTTGATCATAGCTAAGACAATGTCCTGCTTTGTGAAAAAGTTGTACCAAATCTTTGGAGCGAGTTGCTTGATGTAGACCTTATGGTCTATATATGGACCTTTAAATCATAGGATATAAACAATATTTAGACTAATGGTCTGGTGGGGTTAAATAATAATATACTTATCAAAGTTGGTATATTTTAAATGGAAAATTTCCAAGAAAATATTCGACTTAAAGAGGTACGACAGGTTTGTTTGTGCTTTTGTGTAAAAATGGCAGCCATTTTGAATTTATGCAAATTTACAAGGTAAAGTTCAAAAATTAAGTGCAAAACATACATAAATAAATATTATTCACTGTCAGTTTTATTTCAACTGGTAAAATATGGGGAAAAAGTGTATGTTTTGGACGAAACATGATTTCTTATTATTTTGGCGGCCATTTTGTTTTTTGCAAATTTCAAGGTCAAGACATTGGAAATAATTTTGGTATACACCATTTTTGTATTTAGCATACCCAAATTGACTAAGAATGATGCAGCTACCACTTTTAACAAGATTTGCTTCTAACTATTTTATCCAAGTCCCTTTGTAAGAATTTCACCTAGTCTAATATGATCTAAAGTCTGCGTGCTATCGATTACGAGTATCATAAGTCTGAGGCAATATGACACCACTAATAAATCCAATTTATGGCTCAAATTATGGTGCCATGGCTAACAGATGATTTTGTTGCCACTGGCGTATACTGCTTAAATAAATGACTACAATTACATGTTTGAAAATAAAGAGATAAAATACTTTTGTTTTTGAGTGTAACATTTCGCATCCTATCCCGGATGCATCCTCTGGCAAACTGGTTATCGGACGGCAAAAAGGTTGTGGACCCGTTTCAGGATCCAGTGATTTGATTGCAAAACTCTTTATTGTTTCTACCTGGATGATTAACAACAATCATAGGTTATTATGTTTAAAACGGATTAGTTCTTTTGCGGTTGTTTTATACGGTAAATATATTATATTTCACCACAAATGATTATATTTTTACACAACACAATGAGTATAAATGTCTAGAAAAACATAAAGTTCATTTGAACTTTTTCAGTGAAAAGTCACAATGCACGTAAGCCCCTATAAAGATTTAAGCTTTATTGGGGCCCTAACATTTAGAGCCCTCCTTGTAAGGCATAACAGCAGTAAAAGAAAAACTACAAGGAATGAAAAAATCTTTTTATTCTTGCAGTGTACCATGTCAATTACTCGCCATCTTAGGTTTCTTTAACTTTAATCAGATCATGTAGATGACGAGATTCAAAAAGTCTTGAATGTGTTAAGCCAACGCGCATCAAAGTTAGATATTATAAGATATTTTCTGTGATGTATAAGATCAACATCATAGAATGACAAATCGTTTTGTACCTGTCAGTCTTAACAGAAGAAACAACTTCAAAACAAACATTGTCACTGTAGTGGTTTACTTCTTATTACTCAGACTTATTCAATTCAAATAAACAACACAGGGTAACAACTTATTGCAGGAATATGCGATCGTGATTTAAAAGTCAAACACACCCTTACACGAAAACCTCACTTGTTTTAAAAATCTTCCGTTATGTTGCCATGATAGTAAACAAGAAGCATTTTCTAATATTTCCATGAGACGGGTTTAGGACAGCCTAACTATGTTTATAGCTAAAAACCATGCAAAGTCAGATGATAAAGATCGTCACACTGTACTACCCTAACCCTAAAACTAACCCTAACCCTACATCCTAACCCTAACCCTAACCCTAAATTAAACCTAACCCTAACACTAACCCTTAACCCTAACCCTTAAATTCTGGATGGGACCTAAAGTACACTTGGTCCGTTACATATGTACCTTTATGGCTTGCATGTCAATTTCTTGTGCCCCACAAAAAGTTAAGTTTCATATTTAATAATTGAATCCGATATCAATACGAATAGAATCAGAAATTGTGTCAGTGACACAAATTTGCCTAAGGACCAAGACAAGACGACTGTATAATACTGCCTGGTGTATTAATTTAAAAAAATGTGGATTAATTAAAAACAATATCAAAGTATATATTTCAAGGTTTACGTGTTGAACATAATTTGGAAAACAGTTTTTGTTCAAAGTGTATGATTTTGGAAAAGTATTTTTTATTTGCTAAAAAATTGCTTTTGTGAATTTTATGCTTTTTCATCTTGAAACAAATTTTGAAATCTTTTTACGAATAGGTCAAAAATTATCAAATTTGAGACTATGGCAATAAATTGCAATTTGTGAACTTTTTATGCAAACCACATACAGGATATAGTGATAGCTCTCATTTAGTATGATGAGTATATTTTGTCTCCTTCACAAAGTTTAAATAATTTTGTGAGAATCAATATTTTATATTTGTTAGCGCATTTGTTCCCGTTTAACTGAATTCTAGTGCTGATGAAATTGCAACCTTATACACGACATTTATAGCTCGATTACGGTCCTTAACCGACTTTCCTTGAAAGTTCAGTAACAAGCTGTCATCCATTCATTCAGATTTAACATTTCCTTTACGGAAATCCTGTCGGTCGAAAGAACACGCATGATCTAACGTTGATATATCAGACGCTTTAAGACTCTTTGACCAAGAAACGCCAGACAAAGTTTACTTACAATTGAATGCTCTTGAAATGAGCACAAGATCATGAGTCATCCATTCATTCAGATTTAACATTTCCTATATGGAAATCCTGTCGGTCGAAAGAACACGCATGATATAACGTTGATGTGAGGTGGTATCAAAAAGTTTTAAACTTTACCCAGAACGGGTTTGTCTATGTCCATGAAATTTTGTAAGATAGTCACTCATCTTCATGTACATTATTTGGCATAACCTGCATGGAGGATATTGAGACATGCTGCGTAATGCATTTGAAGGGCTACAGGGCCGGCCCAGTAAATCTTATGGCACCACCAAAGTTTAGTTGTTTGATACCATAGTAACATGTAGGGTTTCTTCTATCCATTGATACTAAAATTATGGAAATCGGTCCCTAAATGACGTCACAATGATGTAATAAAACATGGCCGCCTGAAAATGTTAATTTTCATTGAAATATAAAATCAGATTTTTTCAATAGAGAGAATCCCTACAATAACGTCTGTAGACAGTAGGTTAAAATTGGGAGAAATGTGATACTTTGCACATTGACTATGCAAAGATGCCCAAAGTATCTCATAACGAAATTTCGTTCCTGGCGATATTTCTTCTGGGTAAAGTTTAAAACTGTTTGATACCCCTCGTATATCAGACGCTTTTAGTCTCTTTAACCAAGAAACGCCAGACAACGTTTACTTACAATTGAATGCTCTTGAAAGAAGAACTAATGTGACGTTTTGAAATATTTTGCAATGAAATAAGAAAAATACTTTTGGTTTTATAAAAGCATTATTAACCTTCGTAATAGAAAATTTTAAACCATGTATTACAACATGTTGAGGTACCTCTGAATATACTTTTTCTGATTTTTTTGTGATGAGAGGAACATGTAAAAATGTGTTTTAACACAATTTTACCAATTTTTAAATTTCATCCCCTGTTTTGGCAGCCATTTTGTTTTATGCAAATTAATCGCTGTTCCATAAAGTAGATTTTTCTAGATTTTTGATATGTTGTTGTATATATATATGTCTAAAATTATCCTGTAAATGTCGTTACTTTTGCAATTTGTTTGACCCATTTAAATATTTACTAGCCTATATGCACATTATGGTTAAATCCCATGCATATTCTATGAGAAATTCCCCTTTCTAAACAAAATTAATACTCAACGTCTCCTGCAAGACAAGACCAACACTTCCAGTTTTTATAAAAACAGATTGTTGAACTATTTGTAAAATATATTTCAGGTGCAAGTTCACACATATGTCTGTTTATAATAAGATTTGCCGACCCTTGAATTTTAAATAATCATCTTCAGAATTCTGATACCCGTAACAGCCCTTGTGACAGGTTTTTGTTAAGCATACATTGCATTTTATTAAACTAATTTTGAGACGTGCTTGATAGAATTAGCTTCACATATTTCATGTAATTGACGCGTCAATGTCTATGGACGCTACTGGCAATTTGATTTCGTCATGTGAGTGCAAGAAAGTCGTATCTGCAATAGCTGCCTTTTGTCATTAATTTGGACTGCACACTGTAAAATCTCCAGTCTTGGGGTAAGTGGTTCTTGAAATGGTTCTTCAGGTGACACCATCACCTGAAGAACCATTTCAAAAACCGCTGACATAAGACAGTGAACTATGAGAGATATTTCACATTCTTGTGACAAGTTGAAAAATAAATATAACTTAGGGCAGCCATTGCAGATACGATTTTTTTTGCACTCACATGACGATTTGTTGATACAAACGCTTTGTAGTATAAAATAGAAAGGAGGCCTTTGAGGTACGAATGTGTATTTAGAATAGCATATTGTGCTAAAATGTAGACAAAACTGGACACTATTAGAGGCCCCGTTTAAACTTCTTTACTATAATGGGCTATATGGATGAGATGAAGGTCATAAGCTATAAACTACAGGGTGGACCAATAAAAGCGTTACTGAAGTTCAATGTCACGTAACTTGATAAGTCTTGAAAGTGTTAAACCAACACGTCTCCTTATCACAAATTGACAAGGTATAATCTCTGTTGAACAAGATCAACATCCTAGAATAACAAGGTTGTTTTTATCTGTCACGTCCTATCAGAAGAGCAGTAATTTTTCGAATAGCATAGCATAAGTAACACCAGTAATCGCATTGAAACTTATATCACCCAAGCAGTTTTGTCAGTTCGGTGGATTAGTATTCAGACTGGAGTCTTATAAATAAGCAGCTCCGATACTGTTAGGACTATAGAAAGATAGAACATTAATTTAAAGTTAAACACGCAAACATTTCTTGATCTTGATCTCTCTTTAATCATATTACCATGTTGTCTGACGTTTTTAGAATTGCTCTAGAGGAATGATATAGGTCCTACCTAATAAGAAAAAATTCCTTCCTAATAAGTTCCTTCTTAATAAGAAAAAGAAGGCATGACTGTGTAACTGCAAGACACAAACACGGCTGCATCTTTACACCATAATATTGTTTCATTTATTATTAAAAATGTAATCATAGCTTTTCACAACTTGAACTATGGTTTTGAACATTCTGACTACAAGTAAGCTATGACCCATCAAATGAGATAAGGCAGTTTGTTACAGTGACCTTTCGGATATATTTTGCCAGTCAATATCTTGCACATGTGCAAAAATGCACACACACCAGACATTTGAATTTCGTGAATATAATAATTATATCAGACAACAAAAATACGAATAGAAAACAGAGAACTGTCAACGACACAAAATGTGCCTTAGGGTTAAAACAAGATGTCTGCATGATACAGGGTATGATATGATATCAAATATTGTATTACTTCTTAAATTGCAATGCTAAATATATATCTCTATATATATATAATGAAAATAATAAAAGAATATGAAAGAAAGGTTAAAATATAAAATCTAATACATTTTTTTAAAGATTGCAATTCGAATTTTGCACGGAACGTGCTTGTAAAACTTTGATTTGCTAAAATGTATTCATATTTATCAACAAACTGAAAAGCCTTAATTAAAAAGCTTCAAATGGCAACCTACTGAAGGTTTTACAATATTTTGTGTGTGTAAGCACAAAGTACCATCACTTCCCTCTGCGTACTAAATTTCTGTTAAAAGCCAACCTTATTTTCTAAACTTTAATCAGTCGATAAGTATTCAGACCTGAGTCTTATTCAATGAAAATGAATAGCAATGATATTGACATGGCAAAATGAATATAAAGTCATATTTAAAAGTCTAACATACTCAAATATTGCTAAACTTTCAAGATGTTGCCATGATGTCTGTTTTTTTAGAGCTACAGGTTGTGTCCAATACAATAAAAAGAAGACATGCCTGTGTCATTGTAGCATTTGCAGCATTATTGATACCATTATTTGGTTACATTTCTCATTACATTTGTCATTAGTTGTTGACACTCAAGCCTAGTTCAAATGTTAATAAATGACTGATTTATTGACTTAAGTATACATGTAGGTAATCATCACCTGAAAGTTTCCGTGATAACTCTTTTTGTGTTTGCAGGAGCAAAATCATCATCTTATCATCATTTACGCCGTTCCGTCACATTATGTGACATAGTGCCATCCACGATATTGATCTGGCTTACTTTTTTTCTTTTTTTTTTTGGTTTTCGTCGCAGGAGACAATTATGCCTAATTTTATTAACGTGTCTCTTTTTTCTATTGTAAACTCGAACCGTTGTTTTGTAAGGAGAAATTTTACAACAATATTTTGATATAAGGTACTGAACTTTGTAATTGAACATTGTGACCATCAATGAGCTGATACTTATCTTCGAGCCAAAAAAAAAAGAGAAAACATGGTTATTATATATATTGTTTCACAATAATATTGGTTTGCTTGCACGTGTGTGCAAACGGGGGCAAAATAATTAAGTTTCATTTAAGGCCATTTAAAAAAAA